>CM066924.1:5985655-6148476 GCA_033964015.1 Scolanthus callimorphus
AAAACTAAAACAAGTCTTGCTCAAGTCCATAAGGAATTCACATTTGCTTGCCAAGGTTTAGGAAGATGATTTTCATGAAAAGGAACCGAATTTCTCCCTCCATCCAAAGCCATCTATCGATCTCCCATCTTGTTGACAAGGCTCAAACAGATCGAGTGGCGTGACAGCTAGCGCGCATTTGATTGGCTCGTTAGCAAAATCCATTGTTTATTTAGCCAATCAGCTTCATGAAATACCTGCACTCATTTGAGTGCAATTACTTTTTTGGAGTGCAAATTACTTTTGTAATTGCACTGCTCTCGACCAATCAGAATCGAGAAATTTTTGCATCCATATTATTAGACTAATAATAGACACCCTTGAAACCCCAAAAAACTGGATACCTGTTTTGGTAAGAGTCGTCCACATGATAAGCTGGCACTTGGATTCGATTCGAACTTTTCTCGTTCAATTTGGAATCAATTGTGCGTTCTCAGAAAGCTCAAATTGCACTCGCCTAGCGGCTCGTGTTTTGGTGTACTCGTTGATTTATCCCAAATTGAGCTCGACGACGTATGATTTGCTATACAAATGCCTGCAAGTGTAAATACATGTATCTGTGCCTGCATGTTCCTCCTTATGCGACTATGTCAGCGTCGCATTCGGGTCGTCTCCGCTGAAGTCACTCCTTGATTGGGTTTTAGGCTTGCCTGATCAATAGATAGATTGAGTAGTGCGGATATTCATAGCCAAGGGTCTCTGTACTAGGGGTCCAGTTGGTGTAGCAAAGACCAGTTTCTTCGTGATGGCAGTGTTTGGACTATTTTCCAGTATTTTCCAATAAATTACGGATGGACTTTGTATGGACAATATTTCGATATTTTTGTAACGGACTTAATAGCCTTCCTCTTCTCCTTCTGGTGTTAACTTCCTGGCCCAGCCTCCCTTCACCATATTTCTTAGTAGTTGAATCCAGCAACTTTCAAGTTTCATTATGAGGGATGCTTGTGTAACATATACCAGTCGAGATCGAATACATGCTTCCTACGATAACCCTTGTTGATGTCTCTCTCACTGAGAACATTGCTCGGTTCAGAGAATTTTCCCACAGCTCTTGATATTCGCATTTCTGTAATGTATGAAATCATATGCATGTCCACAGTTTTCTTTTGAAATAGGACATTGAACTACTACCGAGAGCGTTAATGAATGTGAAGTTGCTGCTATATGAAAATAGCAGCAAGCTATTGTCAATATTAGTGTGGGATTTCTCCCACGCTAGATGGTTTTTTGACACTTTAATAAGTTATCTATCTATCTATCTATCTATCTATCTAAAATGCAAAGATGGATTCCGAATTTTAGCTGCATATAGAGAAACATGAACAACGAGTAGGCGAGGTTCAGTTGTTCGTCATCGTCCTCGTTGCCGTCGTCGCAACTATTGGCTAGCTAATCCAATCGATGTGTAATTATTTCAGATTTACAGAGTGAGTTCCATGGTGTCCACCAAGAAGTATGGTTCCAAGTGACATCGGGGTCTCTAACCAGTCTACGCGCTAACGTGCGTTACCCCAAACAGCCCGATACTGTCAATAGGCTTAAGTCGTTCAACGCACCCTATAACATAGCACCCAATTATGGACAAAGACTCCTGGCATACATCCAAGTAAGCACATGCTTATTGCTGATGGTATTGGCACCGTTGAACCACAATCATGATAACGAATATAGCTATACGAAATAGAATGGGACTGCATTTACGTCGTTCTCGCCACCTTTATTAGCATAATAATTTGTGCTTTGTACTTTTTTCGTCATATCTAATGACACGCAGGTACCTATCAGTGGTCCATATTTGTTCTACGTTGCCTGTGACGACGAATGTGAGCTCTGGCTAGACACGTCTGGGAAAAGTGTGACGCAGAGGAACACCGTCGAGGATACAGCAACCAATAACATGATAGCGAGACTCCAGATGCACTATCGAGTTAGATATCAGCAGTGGGACAGGTATGCGTGTATAAATTTGTGCCCTACTTCTGTAACGACAATCTCTACTATTACAAAAGATCTTGTCCTGACAGGCTCGTTTACTTATGTAGAACCACTTCAGCAAAAAACAGCCAATCATCACACAGAGGTCGAATGATCTTCAAACGCTAAACATAAACATAAACAGAGCACCTCTTTTCTAGGTATCCAATAAAGCAACAATCTGTACCAGTTTTGCTGAGTAAGTGTCAACTTTACACGTTGGAAATGCTTATGAAGCAAGGCCACCAGCAAGACTGCGCGTCCTTGGGCATACGACTTCCTAATGGAACTTACGAAAGACCCATTCCAGGAAACCGGCTTTTCTGGACATTTCCAGGTATATATCGCTCTGATTTTCTATTTGCGCCCTTAAGTAAGGGAAGGGGCAATACACATATAAAACGCAGACAATTCAAATCCCAGACGTTCCCAGTGTGTTTGCATAGACTGTACAGGTTGTGTTTGGAAAACAATTGTTTTGTGGCAACAGAAAGAAAGCATTTTTTCCGATAGCTCCGATGCCCTGAGCAACTTTATTTGACTTGGAGGAGTTCTCCTAGTACCAATAACTCCACGAACCTTCAACAGTGAAATATGAAGGCCTTCATTTATTTCCTGTCCTTGAAAAAAAATTCCTTATGCCTATAGATCAAATATCCAGCAAGCCTAACTCTAGCCCCACCTCAACTAAATCTCTTTCGGAAGTGGAACGATAATAGATGAACTGTTTCATCTGATACTCTCTATTATCCTCTAACAGCCTGAGTGGACAAGTAAACACCGTGGGCGATACATAAAAAAATAAAAGCCCGCTCTTATAGACTTCCTTCAATCCGAACAGTGGCCTAGAATATGATTTGCTTTCTGTACTTTTGTTCAAACTTCAATGAAAATTATTGTCAGGTCAAAGCTTGCGAATTATAATTATTCCTGCACATAAATGTAAGCAATCTGTAACAGAACCATTTAGGTCTGGATGTCTATGGTGCTTTCAGCCGTGCGAACTGAGTTCTTTTTTAGTTTCTGGGAGGCTCCAACATGGCGGCTTTGTCCCTTGCTTAAGAAATCGTTGTTTCAATAAGAACGTAAAGGTGAACCATCAAAAACATGCACACTGGTGAGATTTCCTCCTTCTGTTCAGGTTTGTGACTTCGGCTCCAACATCTGTTTTTTAGTATAGATTTTGTTATATCCTATAACACAGTTCCCCAAGTATGCAAGAAAATGGCGTGGTTTTGCAATTCTGTGGCGCCGTTTTTTCCAAGATCCTGTGGTAAAAGTAAATTGACATTATTATAACATCACGTATTATATATATGATTTCCTCAATATTCCATAAAACGACGAAGAGCTATTGAGACAATTCAGATAATTTGGCTTAAAGAACGAAACATTTCTGGAGGCAGTGATAAGACGTACATCTTTCAATATACATAAATCCATACATTTTTTGGCAGGACTTAGCGATATTGAGTTCAACCTCGTAGGTGACAACCCATCGAAGGCTGTAACCGAAGTTGGAAAGATGTTGGAAATAAAAGGTGAACAATTTAATTTATGAATGTTTATTATTCAGCACATCGATCTACTGCCCGTGAAATATGGTCACTAAAAATCCAGTATATGTATTCTGACACATATCCTGCGATATCTATTATCTGAGCAAAACTTCAAGTATTGGCAACTCTTTTTTTAAATCTTTTTGAGCTATGTGCTAAATCAGCCACTATCGATTTTGCATGTATAATATCATCTGACGTACATGTTAAATATCAGAATGACTGTTATTTAACATATTTGTATCACTAAGATTTCTCTGCTGATTGCTGATGATTTTGTTATTCTATGCCGGAAATTATGACCTTCACTCGAAACATAGTAGAATTGTAGTTATGATTGATTTCTTTTTTATTCCTTCACTGTAGCCCGTTATAGATATTGTTGCCATGGTGTATACTGTCCATCCTGTCCTGTAATACTCCATCTTCTAATCCTCAACAAAACATTCCTGGTGAACGACACACTCCAAATGACTTGTACTCAGGAACACTTTGAAACAACACTAAACACGTTGGTTCAGCCTCAGCGTTATGACGTTAAAGTAAGGGTTTGTAAACTTGTGAAAGAATAGGCCTTATCACGGTTTCTGCCGCCAAAACTCCACATAAACTCTGCAAACGCGAAGGGAAATCGTTGCGAAACTATCAAACATATTGGCAAAATATGTAGCATTGAGATAGTGGCTGAAACAGTTCACCTGTAAAGTTTGGAGGCTATAGCTACTGTGAGAATCGAGCAATTGCGTTTTTAATTCTTAATAACTGACGCCATGTAAAATCTGTCAGATTTCTGTGCATCGATGCGTAAAAAGCTTGTCAAAATACAGGGTAGATGTGCGAAACTAAAAACTACAATCGCTCGCTTTATAGAAAGCGTAGGAAGCTGAAATTTAGTAGAGTGATTGTTTGGGCAAGTAGAATTACTTTACGCTAATTACTTTGTTGATAAGTGCAATTATTATACATTGTCCTCACCATCTCGATTCTGATTGGCTAAAAACGCGCGCTTTACTTTGGGAATCACGCACTTTTAGGATCTCATGCTGATTCTTGAAAAATCAGGTAGCTGATTATTGGCTCTACGCGCGCAATGCATCATAGGACTAGAGCACTTGAATGTTTTCCCTTTTAACAAGGCGCTTGTGTAAAATAAATTGATTGACAGAAAAACAAGTATTTTTACTGAATCAATGTATAATAAAACAATTATTGAATTCGGTTTTTGTGATTTCCAGAATAAACATTTGTCTCGTCAAGTGGAATCCACCTGTCTCGACATTGTTTATTCTGGAAATCACAAAAACCTCATCCAATAATTGCTTATAGTTTCGTAACGATTTCACTTCGCGTTTCCAGAGTTTATGTGGGATTTTCCACGGGTTGCTACTAACAAAATTGATAACAAAATGGCGGCGGAAACCGTGATAAGGCCTATTGACAGGGATACTTCAGTGTACAATATTGCCGCAAAACACCTAAAAAGGTGATTTAATTAAATTAATAATCAAAATTTCATTTGTAAAAGGCGAGTTGGAATCCTTAACTGACTTAACCATATATTGGGGACTATTGTATTATTCATTCGTAGACAGGTCTGAAGACAAAGAGCCTGGTTAAATCCGGACTGCCGGACTGCCATCGGCTGATTTGGAGAATATAGAGCAATTTTTTCGATTGAATTTGGTCAATCAAATCTGAAACTTTGTTTTTGGATGTTGATTTAGACATTTGTACACGTAATTCGGCTTCTAATATCGACGAAAACAACAACAAAGGAGTGGCTGACTGCACGGGCTCTTTAAATCAACGATGTTGTTAAAATGCTCTGCATCCAAAACATTGAGTAGAACGGTACAACCTAAACATCTGCTGCCTTGATGTCTTTGTTTAGGTATCCTATTCATACGTAGACGATATACCGGGTTTAAAGAAAGAAAAGTCATAGGAGAACTCGAAGTGAAAGGTATCGTCTTTATTTTGTGTAATGTGAGCTTCCTTAATATGCTTTACTAATAGTTCAAGTTTTCGTATTTACAGCAAAAACCCTAATGCAGTGCACGTTTTCCAAAGACACGTGTTCGTGGAATAACTTTGACAGGCAGGGAAAAACAGGATGGAAAATATCATCACCTACTAGCTTGTTCCAAGGCGAGTTGATAACGGTGGCTATTAAATTTGTTTTTGTTTGTCAATTGGTTTGCGGCGAGACTGTGTGCGTCTATAAAATATCCAGTATAACAATTTTTCGTCATACTGCAGGACGAATTATCCTTATTGACGAAAGAAATGTTGCTTGGCTAGAAAGTCCCTGGATTCCCACCGGTTTTGCTCAGCGGACACTTGGGCTTTGTTTGCGGTTTTCTTTTCTACTTCCAAGTAAAAGTAAATCGAGTCTCACAGTGCTTCTCAAGACGTCCGCTAAAGAAAACTACACGGAAATCTGGAAAATAACAGGTTTTCAGGGGAAATCCTGGAAAAGTGCGGAAGTTTCATGGAAAGAAGACAGCAGCATTAAGGTATATTGATCAAACAAACATGTACCGAAATGCGACCGCTACTTCTTAGCACTGTAATTGATTTAATGCGGATACCCCAGAATGCATTTACCTTTTAAAGAGGTAACTTCCAGCTTATTTTGTTAACAGCAATCAATTAAATACTGCTGACTAGTATAACTACTCGCACGTGATTATAAGAATTTCCACGCGCTGAATGATCGAGAGGTTGGTTTTCTCTTCCTATAATCACCTACAGGGTTGGGAGTGCGCGTGCGAGTTTTGTTATGGTCGTGAAAAAGTGATTACTGGCGAATAGTCACCCCTACTTCGTCTCTGTGACTATTCGCCGATATTGACGTCGTCTTCGGCGACTTAGCGTTAAATAACATTCAACTTAGACATAATGATAAACATAAACAAAACAGTACTCGCATACTCTCGCAATTGTCTTGCCGCCGCTTGCAATTGTGTCCCTACAAAACTAAGACACAAGTAAGGTTCAAGGGGTCCATCGTCCTTCGAGCATACTGAGGGCGCTGGGCAAGAAAGGTTACTGCAACAAAAGAGCATCATGTACTGAGAGTGTTGAGTACTGAAAGCAATATAAAATTTCCGATGCTGTAAGTGAACTTACTGAATTTGTTCTCTACAGGTAGCACTTATCGGTAACAGTAACATGAACGGGACTTTGGCAGTGGCGATTAGCAACATCAGTATTTCTACAGAGACATGCAGTCAACTGCCTCTCCACAGCAGACCGGGTAAACGCCAATATCTAGGTGATGGGGTTTTAATTTCAACAGCAGTCCAATTAAATGACTGTTTGAAAAATTGAGCAAAGAAGATTAACTCGTACCTCAACTAGTAAAACACTGGTCTGATGGTCAGGAATCTCGTGGTTCAAATGTCTGCCGTGCACTCCAACCTTTCTTCCCAAATAATTAACTCTCTCTAACTTTCTGAAGTATAGACCACCTTTCTCTTTAATTGGATCCTGCCGAATGGGTTTTAATAAGCTGCTTATTATACGGTTCTACATTTTGTGTAGGATATCGGTGCGCTAGCAGCTCCCAGTTCCAGTGTGATAATGGTCTGTGCATCAGTGACGATTTTGTCTGCGATGGAGACCCCGCTTGCTTAGACAACTCTGATGAAGCCAACTGCAAGTGCTTGTCAAACCAGTTCTCTTGTGGAAGTGGAGAATGCGTCGCATCATCCAGGTTATGCGATGGAAAACACGATTGCAGTGATGCATCTGACGAAAGCCGTTGCGGTATGCACTTTACTAGAATAAACTCAGGGAATAGCATTCCAGTCTTTGTCCCTGTGGTATTTTCTGGGGGCGGCATATATGGGATATGTAGCGTTATTGCAATTTTCATATTGCGATTTTCTTAACTTAACGGGCAATAGACCTATTTACCTTTGGCGTAATGTTGTCCCATTTCAGATAACGTGGCGGCATTCATTTGAATATTCTTTCTCTGTTTGGGTTACTTCCATATTCATATATCCTTCGGTGCGTAGCCAAAAAAACAAAAAACAACAAGTAAAGAGTACTCATGGGAATGCCACGTGATCTGAAATTGGACAACATTACGCGCAAGGTAAAGAGGTCTATTGCTTTTGATGTCATTTAGACAGACAGTGCTCAGAGAGAGAATTTCAGTGCATCAGTGGTCAATGCATACCATGGTCAGTTACATGCAACGGGGAAGCGCCTACCTGTGAGGATGGTTCTGATGAGCCTTGGATATGTGGTATTGAGACAGTTATAGCTTGTTGAAATTGATTCCATGTACAAGCTCTAGAAAGTTTACATTTACTAATAAGACTGTGTTTTACTTTCCTTTAAGAAGGAAATGGCTGTCCACTGAACAACTTGACATGCACGATAAATATCACTATAACGCGATCAATTGAGGACTGTGCAAGTTACAAAGGTAGGATGTACCACAACTATGTACAAGAACTAAATGTGTATTTGAAGAATTGAGGTGAATATTGCAACATTTAGTTTATTAAAGCTGACTCGCGAAAATCTTTTGCTCGAATACCGTCGTTTAGACGATGACTTTCCACGATATGTTGTTAACTTGACTCGAAGTTTTAGAAGGAAGATTCCAGATATAGGAGTGCCCTTTATAAGAGGATTCTTCACGTGAGTCGATCAATTAGGCAATGCCTGACATCAAGCGCCCTCCAACTTGCTGTGTGTTAATTGACAATTACCTATCCTTCCCGCATCTCTAAAGTACCAGCAAATTATCAGAGGGTAGTTGACGAAGGTAAACCCCATTATTATTGGTCGTTTTTTTTTCCAGTACAATGTGACTTTGAAGACGGCCTCTGCGGAATGATACATGGCAAAAATGCAACGTTTCATTGGAGACTCGGACGAGGGCCAACACCAACAAAAGAAACGGGACCGAATTACGATCACACCAAATTAGCAAATGAAGGTAATATTCTTGGTCTCCTTAAGTTTCTCAAAGTTCTTCTATATCAAGTTCTTCTATATCAAGTTCAGGTTTATATAACTTACATTAAGGTGCTATTTTATTAATGATTCATGTCATGAAAATAGGGCTCCCTACCAAACATACATCGCCATTCTTTTATTTATATATACCAGAAAAGCGCCCGTCACCTTGTGACAAAAAACCTAGAAAACATTCAGACATTTGGAATCAGGGCAGACGTAACTATTACCTTATGTTATTTTAATAGCTGCCTATTAGGCAAAGTTGATTAATTAACAATTAGTCGCCTCAGGCACTGTGATTTTCGGCGAATAGTCCCCGAGACGAAAAAATTGCTCAAGTGATTCATAAGGTTTTTAGACAGAAAATCTTGTTTTTGTTGGACTTTTCACGATCATGACAAAACTCGCGCGCGTCCTCCCAATCCTTTCAATGTTATAATCACCTATAGGTGATCTTAGAGAGAGAAACGAAGCTCTCGACCAATCAGCGCGCACAAATTCTTATAACCACTTGAGTAATTATACTAATAATATATAATAGTCAATCAGAAAATGGAGCCCAGTTGTCAATTCTACGCAAAGTTTGGTGAATATTGCTTGAATACTGGCTGGGATATGTATTTTCAAAACTTCGTATTCTGGCGTATTTTTACAAGAAATGGATGGGAAAATACATCGAAACGGGTCTGGACAGGCATCGCTGCCCGTACACTCTCGACTTCACGTTGTTGTTTTCGCGTATGATTGATCTAATGATTGGATTGATCATATTGGATCGAATTATTAACCAAACAGTCGACAAAAAAAGACCTCGGAAGCCATGCAGTATACAAAGAACAATCCAAGATGTTAACTGTAGACGTAATGGAATGACTTGAAAATGTTAGCTGAAACGCTGTTTGTGTCGTATTTGAAAACCGACGTTTCTCACTCTGAGTCACTCTGTTGAAAATATTGAAGAAGGCAGCATTGCCGAAACGTCGGTTTTCAAATACGACACAAACAGCGTTTCAGCTAACATTTTCTAGCCTGTGTACATCCGCTACTAACCTACAACAGGATTAGTAGCGTCTGTGAAATCCCGTTACTAATCGTGTTCAGGTCACGCAATGAAAAATAAATTTGCATAATAAGTTACAGTCAAAAGACATGTAGCGTTCCCCGCTAGAGTTGAATATTCAATTCACTATTCCATGGCTGATTTCATTATTCAATCCAAATGCATTTTTAAATTCAATATTAAAAATAACATAGCTTTTGCAAATCAAGACTCGCTTTTTGTCTACGATTCCATGACAACGCACGTTCTCTTTTGCACTTTGGCGCCTGTGTGGCTGTTCTCGAAACATTCTGCACGCTTTTTGCTCCAAAAGGGCGTGCGTTGCCATAGAATCATAGACAGAGAACGAGTTTTAAATTGGCAACGGCTATAACGTGATCGTGAGCCAATCAGGAACGAGTCCCCAAGTCCTGGAGAAGGACTGCGTGACTGAGCACGATTATCAACGGGATTTCACAGACGCTACTAATCCTCTTGTAGGTTAGTAGCGTATGTACACAGGCAAACATTTTCAAGTCATTCTATTATACAAACGCTGCGCCGTACCTCTGACTGTAGACGTAGCAATGCAAAACAAAACCACAAGCTCGCAAAGGATGGCTGTTGGCGGTGGGCCTTTAAGGCCCAAAGGGTACAATGAAAGTAAGCTAAACTGTTTAGCGTTTTCATGCGAAATATGGTTGTGAGCTTTTGTTTGTGTCCGGCTTTTTATTTTTATTCTTGCTGGATCCAGGACGAAACTGGAATAAGCATTTTTGATTGCAAAAAGACAAAGTCACTTAGATAAGCGATGGTTCACCGACAAACCGTGTCTTATTCAGAGGCTTTGAAAGACCCCAAGAGCAAAGAAATCTACAACTTCAAACATTAGACGAGATTATATGCTATAACTTCTGGCAAGATATTGGCCCTGATTTCTTGGTTTCTGCGATTTTGAAATGCTGGGTCAAATTGAATGACACGGCATGGCTGTGGGGATTCGCGAGTCAATCGTGCTGTGTTTCTTCTATGAGAATAAGTAGTACAGCTGAGGGAAAGTTTTCACTTTGATTTAGGATTTATTATTGGTAACACTTTTGTTTTGTGAGTCAGTGTTGAGGCTTTTCGTATTTTTGTTTACAAAGAAGCCGTTTCATTTTAAATCTTTCGCTTGAAATTAAGTGAAACATATTTTATAAAAGCAATAGAGAACTTTTTCCCAGTGTCTTCATACTCTGATGCAAACACTCGCGGGTAGGTTGGGAGAATTCTCGACTGGTTATGCATAACTGTCTCGAATTCTTCCAACCTCCCCTCGTGTTTGCATCGGAGTATGTAGACACGGAAAAAATTCTCTATTGCTTAATAAGATAATGTTACGTTCTTATATAATGCCATTGTCAACAGGAAAATACATTTACATCGAGGCATCTCATCGTCAAGTCGGCGATAATGCATTGCTATTAACAGAACACATCAAAGGCGGTGGCCATTTGAGCTGCATACAGTTCTGGTACCACATGAGAGGATTAAAGACAGGGACCCTTAGAATACTTGCTGTGAATAGTACATCAAAAGAACAGTTGTGGTCTCGTTCTGGACATAACGGCGACCTGTGGTTCTATGGGCAAGTCAGCTACAGCAGTTCTCGACCCTTTAGGGTAGGCTCATTCATGCGTGTGATTCCGATATCTAACATAATTGCTAAATTTTTACATAATTATGTTAGCAAACGGTGCCATTATACAGTGAACATCTAGTTTTACAACAATGTTAAGAAAGTAACCTTATTTAAGACTTGTTTGCTATTTTAAGGTGGGCATTGAGGGAATCATTGGCAGCGGAATGAAAGGTGATATAGCACTTGACGATCTATCTGTAACGGACGCTGACTGTCAAACTGTGAATGATAGAGGTATAAACTAAATTTAATAGATAATTAATAACTATTAAAATATAATCTGGGACTACTTCAGTATTTGAAAATGTCGTCTAATTTTAAGTAAACACAGTTGTCAACTTTGGCAATCAAATGTTCGTCGTAATTTCCACAGAAGAGCTTGGATGCTTTTTTGAATACGACTCGTGTGATTGGCGACGTGATCGCAATTGGCAACTTAGCAAATACCTTCCTGAGATTGTAAACAAAGACTGGCAGAATACAAAAGGTAACTAAGATTAAATACACTGCTTTGAAATTCTAGTGCTAATGATGGAGTGAATCGCGCCAACCGCGTTCGGTATGTTGGTCAGTCATTCGTTTTGAGGAACGCGGGTTTTTTGTGCAGTTGAATGATTGTGAATCAGCCTGAACCGGTGCAATAATTTAGACGAGTAACATGAACTATGGAGTTCTCCGGTAAAAGGGAAACATAGGTGACACAAGTTTTACATCTGCAAAACGGTGAACGTCAGAAGCCTTTAGAACATTTTCTTCATTTGTGTATAGAAACCATTCCTGTAACTAATAATGTTAATATATGTCTCATTGAGAGATAAATACAATTACCTATATACCTTTCAGAACCAGCATAATTTTAATTTTAGCATGTACAGGATACTTTTAATTGTTTCAAATAATTAGTTCAGAACTTATCTGACTTTTAACAACGTAGGTGGCTACCTTTACTTGCAAACTACTAACCACTGGGAAGCCATTACAAGTCCTTACATCAGGCAGGAACCAAGGATACGATGTCTCAAGTTCTGGTATCTGCTAGCCGGATTAGGTTACACAGTTCTTCGAGTGTCAATACGGACGAGCGTTGGGTTGTACCCTATCTGGAAAAATACCACTCTAACGAAAGGATGGTCCTATGTACAATTACCACTTACGAGACCTGGTGAAGACTATAGGGTAAAGAATATAGGGCAGCTGGCTTTTTAGTAAATGGTTTGCTACATATATCGCTTGTGTTTTGTGTTAGATTTTCAGGACTTTCCAGGACTTTGAAAAATAATCCAGGACTTTCCAGCCCTGGAATTCAAAATTTTCAAATTCAAGAACTTTCCAGGTTTTCAAGGACTTGTACGAACCCTGGGCTTGAAATCAGGCGATCTTTAACATGGACGGAAAGCTAACACCTATAGGTTGAATGTATATAGGTTGTAGCAGGTTATCCTCCTTCTCTCTCTTTACGTCTCCTTTCCCAATAAGTCCGATTCTCAGGCTTACGCTGTGTCTTTACTTCCAGGTAATGATAGAGGGGCAAAAGCAAGCCAAGATAGCCACATTGTTACTCGACGATGTTGGTTTTTCTCACGATGAATGCGAAATAATTCCAAGAAGTGGTGAGTTTCTTGAACGCATTTTACCCGACCATGGGTGGCGAACTACAGCTCTTTTTTTTTTCCAGTAAGACCTCCAGAAGTTTACCGGAAGTCTTTTGGCGCACTTAAACACTGGAAACTCGATGGCAGCGACAAAGACATAACGTGAGTACGGATGTGATGTGTTGGGAGACACTCTTCAGGGGCATTAGCGAGAAACTACAGCTGTTTCAGGTAACACGCGACTTCGCCGTTGCCGCCAGAGTTTGGCAGCTGGGTTTTCTGTGATGTCCATCAATGCAATCCGTGTGTCCGTGTGAGCCAATAATATCCGTACTCAGTGCATTCGATTGGCTTCCCTTGCGAGACATGTCGCGACAGAAGCCAATTCACTGCACTAGTCGAAAGTAGGCAAGGATCTGATTGGCTCACATGGTTTGATTGACTACACAGGAAACTCAACTGCCAAAAGCCCTCTCGATGTTTTGAACGTGCTGGGTCGCGTGTTACCTGAAACAATTGTAAAGCAAAACATTTCAATTATAGTATGATTAGTTGGGTGACCATCAAAACGACAGACAAGGGTACGTTTTTATTCCCTTTAGTTCGCTTATCTGTTCATTTGCTAGCTTAGAGTCTAAGGATCCGAAAAATATTAGGGACCAAAAAATTCCAGGGAAAAATCTAGGCAACCTTTTTGTCCGTAGATTTTGCCAAAAATTCAGAAATTCGTTTTTATGCTTTTCTAAATCGTAGGAGACACCGAGAAAAAGAAGTTTCAAGCTGTGGAGAGGACCCCGAACAATTATTTACCAAACAATTTCGTTGGGGGCCCTTGTATCGACAAATTTGAATCATGTTGAATGGATATGAATATTTCGAAACACGAGTGAAGCTATTAAAACGCGTTCACGTTTTTTCATCCATGTTTTGACGATTTTTATTATTATTAGCCATAATGATCGTTGCATTGTATTTCCCACAGCACATTTGGTTCAATCAAATACGAAACGATAAACAACAACAAGCGAGTTGCATGTCTTGATGGCATTACGTCCCACATGGAAAGTTCCGCCATAAATCTTCGCTCTATCAGCTTCTCCGTTTCTTGTTGGATAAATGTAGCGGAGCCTCAAAAACAGAGCCATGTCTATTCAGACTGGTCATCGCCATTTCAGTTCAGATTTTATGTGTACCAGCGTCTGGGTGTCGAGCTCCGAAGAGGTGGTCATTGGGTCGTACTGGTCTCTGTTGCTAGTAAATGGTAGGTTAAAAATATTTGATTGCAGTAGGGAGAGGGACACATGAATGAAGCACAATATAAGATATGCAAATCACAAAGGCTAGTATTTCCAGTCCTCTCACAGGGAGCTTCGAGAAAGACAAAAATCCGCTACAAAGTCATGTCTACACAGTTCAGTTCCTTCCTTAGATTTAGCCACGGTCTCTAGCCATAATTAAGGGGGCAGCACATTTTAAATCCATAAGACTATGCTAAAGCTGTTTAGTGAAAAGAATTTGAAGAGATAGAAAAATCTTAAAAAAGATATCTTCAAAAAGAATTTTAAGGCATTACCAATTCTACTGTCGTACCTTACCCCTACCCTACTCTCACTTGATTTATTTTTGTAATTATTATTGCAAACCCTTTCTGATTTGATTGGAGTAAACGTCAAAGCTCGCGTAAAAGCCAATAATTTACGCCGAATGTATCTTGGCTAATTGATATTTTGGCATCTAAAAATAAACATCTTACAAAATTTGTTCAAATAACAGAAAATAAAATGATTCTTCATTCGGCATACAATCAGGTTTTTGCCACCGGCCGCCATATTAATTGTGCACGAGTAACGATTCAGATTCAAAATAGCCTAGTAAAAAAAGTTCGCACGTAGCTGGCTTATGCTCTTTGTATTAAGTACATGAAGTGAATAGCTCAAACATAAATTCAGCGCAGGGTGTCCAAGATGCCTCTAGAGGGGAATGGAAGTAATTTGTAAAGAACAACCAACACCTTGCCTTATATTTGAGCTCACACAGAATATATAAAAGGGTTTACTAAGAAAATCATTGGCTCGAATTTTCTCTGTTCCAAGTCACGTCTGATAAAAGCACTTTCATATGATATTACTGCAATATGATGTGAACCTACGAAAAGGTACAGACGTTTAGAGTTCTTATGTGTCTTCTCAACACAAGCCGTGGTGACGTCGGAATCAGATTATACGAAATCCAACATAGGAATAACGGAGGGCCCATTGAAAAAGCGATGCAACATCAGCGCTTTCTAAACACGTTTCGCGGAAAGAGAACAGTAGTGTAAATTTTAGCATCAAGTAGTCAATTATATACTGTTAAACGCAGGAGCGCGTACAAAAGGGAATCCCTTCCGCTGTAATACTTGCCTTTCAGACCCTCTTAATAACGGAGGGCCCATTGAAAAAGTGATTCAACATCAGCGCTTTCAAAAGACGTTTCGCGACAAGAGAACAGTAGTGTAAATTTTAGCATCAAGTGGTCAATTATACTGTTAAACACAGGAGCGCGTACAATGGGAATCCCTCCCGCTGTAATATTTGCCAATCAGACCCTCTTGTCAGATCCGTGAGAACGTAGTAGGGGTATTGTACTTAGTTTGACGGTCGCACAAAGAGTTACTTATAAGCCTTAAAGAGATCCAAGTTTCTTTTGTATCTCTCCCTAGTATCTCACGACAGATGGGACACATTGATACTGCCACTGTTTTGGAAACAATGCGTAATTCATAATTAACTCCATGTATTGCAGGACGTTCCCAAGTAACAAGTGGGTTCTCGTCACTTTCACGTGGGACAGAATTAAACGGGAATGCCGCTTATACGAGGACTACCATCTTGTCGGTTATAAACGAGCAAGCTACACTGGAGCAGATGTCGACCTTAAACTCACAAACCACTCTACGTACGAGATCGGGCTGAAAAAAGATACAGGGAATGCAATGCGGGGCTGTTTAAGTGACTTGATGGTATTCGATAGAAAGCTCGAGCGAGGAGAGATACGGCAATTATACAGTAAATACATATACCTCTTTATTTGGAGATATGATGTTTAACTTCTCGTGTTGGAAAATATCTCACGCTCACTCGTGCGACCAATTACCTTCACACCACGGTGTGCCATTCACTATAGCTTGACTCCCTCTCCCTTCTGTAGGCCCTAGCCGTACGCAGTGTCCAGTACGCCAGACGTTGGACGGAGGATGTTGCACGTTTCCATTTCAGTACGGCGGACGTACATACAACACATGTACGCATGACGGGTTTAATGAGGGCCTCTGGTGTCGAACAGAGGATAGAGCAGGAGTGTGTGATGGTAAGTATCTTGAAATGTAAAATCTCCAGCTCTGTACTCTTTACCAATGAGAACAAAAATCTGTTTTTCTCTTTGAAAGGCTAATCCTCAGTGACTGGGCTTACAGTCACACCTCAAGATTGAAATATAGATTAGGTCGCGGCTATGTAAGGACGGGAAATACTCTATGTAAACGATGCCTAAGCGGTATATACGTACAGTACTTTACGTTTTACTAAGTTTTTATTTCATTTCGTTTCGAAGGCTAGTGGAAAAATGTCACTGAGGGCCAAAATAGAGCACTTAGCATATAGTCTGCCCACTCGATACTCGCTAATAGTATGTAGTCTACATTGTAATCTTTCCCTCTCCATTAGCAGTTCGAGAATATCGGCCGACAGGTTCACTGTCCTTTTCTCGTACAAACCACTGTTGTTTGGGTAAAGAAATTAAATATGAGCTAAATGAAGAATCGTCAAATGAACTCAAAGCAGTTTAGAGCATTAATGATATAACTTTATTTTTCACAGTTCACACGGAATGTGGTAGCATGACGGACGGGTGGTGTGGTTGGAAGGATAGCGTTGCATCGGTGCCATGGAAACGTGTCTCCAGACAAAATATGGAAGTCATTACAAAAGGAATAAACAATGACATCAACAAAACCGAGAGCTATAACGGTACTATTTTCCGATACTTTTGAAAATCACGACACATCTTTAAACAGATTGAGCGCAGAAAAATATTTTAGGCGAGTCGTCGCGAGTGAATGCGCTCGGACGATCCGCGGAGCTTGTTTGAAAGTGAATGCTAATTCCAGTTAACACAACCATAAGAGAGAAGGGAACTAATACAGCTGATAAACAGCTTACAGATCTTCCAAATATTATGTCGTGCAACAAGCCAATCGAAGTTAAATACTTCTAAACGTGTCCTTTTCCAGTGTATATATTTTAGCCATGCCACTAAATATCAAACTTCGGTTTGGCGCCATCAACCCGTTATAACGCGATCGATCATTCTTGTTACAGTCATTTGTGGGCTAATTTTGAACGTTGGTGCATACGCTTTAAGTTATTTATCTCAACGGCTATCTATTATGGCATTCGTCAATGACTGTTACCAGAGCCCCGGCTTGTCATGAGCGAGGGGGATAATAACGGCCAATACACCAAATCATTCGTGTATCATCACTTTAACACAATATCGACTTTAATGCAACTTTCAGATATCTTCCATATATCCCAGTGATCAATTTTAACGCGCGCTCATTGGTCGAGACGTATAACGTGGTGCATTTTCACAGGACAGAGATCAGACGATATTGTCCGTCGGAAGTGATATCCGTCCTGGGAGAAATGTTCTAAGCAAAAACTGGATATTTTCTGTTTAAAAAATGATGGAAAACAAGCAACCAAGGTTTTTGTCTAAGAATGTTGATGAAATACGGAAATTGGTGGCTGAGGCGACACCGGAAATTACAAAAAAGTCAACTAAACAGGCCGTGAATGTTTTGAATGGTTTACAAAGTTGTTAGTTTTTTGTTGTTGTTTCAGTCCAAGTTAATTCGGTGTGACATTTGCGAAAAAAATGAAAGAACTAAACAAAAAAGAGCAAAATGACGATAAAAGAATTTTTTAAACTTACCATGTTGCATGTTCGAAATCTGGGCAAGATTTCTGTATAAACGCACTCGGGAAAGCACTAGAACTTGTGCGTTGTAAATTTGTTTTGTGAATTCGCTCTGATGTCTTCTAGCCCCACGTTAGGGTTTGATTGACAGTATTTGTGTCAACCAATCACAGCTCGAATAAAAATATCTTAGCCAATCACCGCTTACGATTTGCCTTTTCGCGCCACTTTGCAGTTTAGTGGTTTTCTCACGTTCACAATGTTTTTTTCTCTCTCGAGTTTTTCCATGAAGTCGCTGGGATATAAAATAAATAAACCCCTTCTTGGCCTGCTGCAATATCGGCGGACAATGTCCGTGGATGAAAAATGGTCCTCAAAATTTCACAGTTGCCCTCGAAGCTTCGCTTCTCGGCCAACTGTTCATTTTTCGTACCATTTTTCATCCTTGGGCATTATCCGCCGATATTACAGCCGCCAGAAGGGGTTTATTTAGTAAATGTTCCCATCTTATTGATGCATTGTCCACAGGACCATCAAGGAAGGATTACGAAATTAACTTCTCTACAAACCATTCAGGCTACATGAAAATTCCTAATCTGCCAGAAATGACTGCGTTTAGCATCTGTTTATGGATGAAAACTACGGACACACTGAACGCTGGAACACCTTTCGTGTACCGAGTACGATATGAAAGTCATGGGAAACTGATACCCGCAATAGCACTAGTGGATTACAGGAACTTTAGATTGTTCATTGGAAAATCCCGTTCGTAAGTACCAAAATTCATATAAATCCCGACTGGTGGAATACAAATGCATCAAGGGAACTTATCTACAGCAAGAAGTGTCATGGTTTTAGCATACTTTTGGTAATGCAAAAAAACATTCAAATAACTGATTGATAGCCAAAATACTAGGCCCATTAACCACAAAGCGGTCGGAAGAAAATGGATGTTCGGATGAACAGTTTACAAAGTTTGAAGTTACATCAAGATTTCTACGAAAATCTTACCTACACTGCTTATTAGGCTTATAATATGTAGTTTTAGGCGCTGCCTAAAAGCGGAGCTCCCAGTCAGTTCTATAACATTTTTAAAGCTTGCGTCTTCGTTGACGCCTCTATGACGTCATATCATGAGGCCTTTTTTGCGCTCCTGTGGTGACCTTGACATTTTGCCCAAGTTTTTTAGTCTTCCCTTCACGAGATATGAACTTTTAAAACTTTGATGACGACATCGATTACGTTACACACCACGTGACAATTTTGTCCAAGTTTTTTGCTTTATTGTGCGACGTATCGACGCCATTCTCAAGTGAAAGAAATTTGGAAGCTACAATAACTTAAATAAAGGCTAAGTATAACAATGGAGAACATTGCCAATACGCAGCAAGAAAAAGTTACCCCCCTCCCCTACACACAAACACCCCTGGAATATCGGACAATTTCCAATGTTAGCGTACCTGAAAAAAGTTTAGCTATGTGCCAGTGGAGACAATGAGAAAAGGCTAATAGAGAAAACTAAAGAGTAGACGAACACTTTCGCTTGAAAAATAGTAATTTTGCACCCTTTTTGTACACAGCCAACATACTACACTGTCAGCTAATAATGGGGAATGGAAACATACCTGCATACGCTGGATTGCAATAGGTGGTTATGGTTTCGTGCATATAGGAAACTTTAGAGCTAGTGGATCAAACTTTGCACAAGATGAGGTTATTCCAGGTAAGCAAAAGACGGGGTACAGATTTTAATGTTAAAACAGAACAGTTTCACTGCACCTTACCGTTCAGTATCAAGGTCTAGCCAAACAAACGAATTGGGAGTTTGTAATTCCTTGTGGAATTAGAGCGGATTTCATATGACTGCAGTGAAACCAATCGCAAATTTATTACACCAATTCTTAATAAAACCTATAGGAGTGATTACAAAGTGATTACCAATTACTCACGACAGTCATCTGAAATCCGCTTTTAACCTCTAATTTGTTGTTAGAAATGTCCTTGCAACCAAGCTCCCTCTCGTATTTTGTCGCAGGTGGAGGCGAAATGTTAGTGGGTGTGACATCTTCTCAAGCAAAGGAAATTGGAAATGGAATCGGCCAATTCGTCGGCACTATCAGTAACATGAACATATGGAGTCGTTTCCTTGACAGTGACGATATCAAATGGATGCAACAGGGCTGCGGTGAAGAATTTTATAGAATAACATTTGCTTGGTTTCTATTCAAGGATTACACTGAAGGAGAACTAGATCTTCGAAGGCCTAGCACCTGTAAAGATGATAATGGTAATGTTCCATAACACGTCTTGTAGCTTCAGCAAAGAGTTCGTGTTACAGATTTATGCTCTCATTTATAAGACTAACTGGCAAACCTTAAAATGAGTCCGGTGTATTTGTCATTTGTTCCTCGCAATTTACTCCCCTGTATTATTCATAGGTCCAAGAGTCCTTCTTGACCTGAGAAACGTCACAATCAATCAAACCTTGATGACATCTCTATATGAAAGTCCTATGTTCCCAATGCACTCGACAGTTACGGACTATGTCTAAGGTTCAGATATCGGATTTATGGCCCGGGCACTCGAGTACTAAGACTTTATCAGAGTCTTGCCACAGATCACTTATCAAAAAGGCTTCTATGGCGAGTAAACGAAACTAATACCACAGATGACACCTGGAGTTATGGGGAAACAGCTATTACTGGTGTAGATAAATACAAGGTATGTCTAATGTCAGTAGGAGATAAAGAGCAACTAATAGTTCATCTTTTCTGTTCTCTCCTGTTCTCTCTGGGTAGGCTCCTATAAAAAGCACAATGTTTATAAAACTTGGCGTTATATTTCATTACAGATCTTCATCGAGGGAGAGTACGGCTCGCAACCCGGATTCATTTCCATCAAAGGAATTCATGTCAAAAAGTCATACTGTGCTACTTTTCCAATGAAAGCCGGTGGAGGTAAAATATAATTCATAAACTTTTTGCATCACGAATGTTCTAACCAGACACTGAAATAGTAGATGCCCTCTTCCTGAAATTTATTGCGATACGGCACCCATGTGACAGCACTAGGCGAAACAGGTTTTGAAAAAAAAAATGGTCGCAGAAATGCAGTGATTTTACCAAACATAACAGAAAACAAAAATTCTTGGAAACGTCCAATTTTATCATTAGAACAAAATGTAATGCAATTTAAAAATACGTCCACATGGCCCACGAAATAATGGAAGCAAAATTGTCAAAATATATTTTGAAGGACAATAGAATACAACAAATGAAAATTTCAATCGTTCTTTTCACAGTGTGCAGGCACAACCTAACGAAGCCGAGTGGGTATCTCCACACGCCCTTCTACCCTGCATATTACCCTCATAACGCTCGTTGCTTTTGGTACATCACAGTACAACAGCGACACAGAATTAGATTGCATTTTCGCTCGTTTGAACTGGAAGAAAGTCCACTTTGCCGAAACGACTTTGTGATTGTCTACGAGGGCTTTGGTCCAAAGATGATAGGGAAGTACTGTGGAACCAGGTATCCAAGGTTTGTGGAGTCCAGTGGAAATACAATGACAGTTATATTCTGGAGTAACCTACACATCGTGAGAAGGGGATTCAAAGCTTATTACGAGTCACTACCAAGTAAGAAATACAAAAGTAGAAAAGCTTCAATTTAAGACCACGATCTTGGACAAAATTGTTTGAAAAAAGTTACATTTGTTGTCAAAAACGCCTAGGGTCTGCTGAAAATGTCTTCTATCCTTTAGCAGTTATCCCCTTTTTCAACGTTGTATTCTTAGCTGGGGTCCCTGAAACAAATTTAAGCTAAAAGGACCAACATTGATTCGAGGAGAAGGAAATAAATGTCTGCTTGTAAGCCTACATTCACAATGATGCACCTTTTGTCCAAGATTATTTTTTTTTTTACATAGCATTGCCTCTTCCTTACGGCTGGTTCCATGTGTGGTACCACATTCATAATCACATTACCAATACATTTGCTACAGTGGTGCATGATGTTTAGAATATTTTGGGACCAGTTTGTGTAATACTTTTTTCCGGAATTTGTATGATGTTTTTTTTACTAGCTATTCCAATTTCTAATGGTCCACCCCTAACATAATGTAATCAGTGAATCAATTAGAAAGCACTCATACATTTTACATGTTTCCTCAGAGACGGATACAGAAGCGTCAGCATGTTTTGCAGTTGAAGGTAACTTAAACATAACGACAGACATGTCGATTTTTTGGCTTGCATGGGTTCAAATACAAACTATACAACTTTTTTTGCTCAACAGGTTGTCCAGTAAGCTGTGACTGCGAACGACTTTCTCACGAGAGCAACGTTTTATTGATAACACCCAGAAACGGGCGTACACTTACGGCGCTTCCTTCGTCGTTCCCGAAGACCTCTATGGTGATGTAAGAGCATTTTGTTTTTCTAAAAAAAACATTCCAAGAGTTACAAATGAGATAATTGTAATGACGTTAAGCCAAGTCATATCCAATGCTGTGGTTTGTGTTTATTTTAGAAGGTTTGGTCATCAACGGATTTCTAGAATACAGAACTTTGGGTTTAAAATATGTGCGAACACCATTCGTTACCTGTAAGTATTTAAAGGAATAACAATCACTTGACCGAATAATTCAAGATTTGAATGAGCAAATGGTAAAACTCGTTGCTTGAATACCTAACGCTACTTTACAAACACAACTAAATGATCTTATTTTGTCACAGAGACTTATCTTACAACAACATAATCGACATTCAGTCCAAGGCGTTTGCTGAACTGCGGCAGCTTCAGACATTGTTAGTACGCTTGTTTATTTCATAGGAAAAGTTTTCAAGTTTTCTCATTTTACTGCAATTTTTCTTTCACAGAAGGATGAACAATAATTTTCTACGTGATATACCTCCAGAGGTACTGCATCCATTGCAAAGCCTTGAGACGCTGTAAGTTTAGTAACTTTTTTTGTAAATGGAGTCTACTTCATGGTTGGTGTGCCGTACAGATTTATTCACGAGTCTCCCAGCGAATTATATTTTGAACTTGACTGAAGAAACTTGCACAAGCGATCCAGCCAGGAATTCGTTTATTATACGTACTGAGGTTTATTTACAGAAGAAATCGTTACACAACTTACCAGCGATAGTAATACTCATTGAGCACGTATTTTCAAAAAAGTTCAAATTCTACTAGTTGAGAGAGCATTTTGACGTTTCCAATTTTTGAAGCAAATGAATTAAAAATTGCTTAAATACATCTTTATATTGTTTTGTAAGCGCTACTGGTTGAGATTTGCGTGGTGCTTTTTACCTGTACCGTCCTTGAAGTTGAAATTTTATAGGCGTCGAGACAGTTTGCTTGACGTTTGATTCCTTCAATCAGATGTTGCGTACGCCGTAGTGAAATTTAATCGTTTCCTGTAAACACTCTCAGTATGTATAGAATAAATTAACTATTGTACTCGACTATTCTTTAAGCCTCTTTGGCAAGTCTTTCTAAGTCACAGATATTTGCTTTATCCTTCATTCTCCAGAGACATAAGTGACAACCTTTTAAAAGATGTCTCACAAGCGCAGTTTCAAAACCTTGCATCATTGCGAGCAATGTAAGTGACTTGGTGAAGATATGATAAATACAAGGCGGCAAATACAATCTATATATTAATACTGTAAGGAAAATCGTGTCGACACTCGCTCCGCTCAGCCCTGAAGCTGTGCCGCCAAAAGAAGTTCGCAAACCCGAAGGGAAGGTGGAAATCTGGACCATGGGCGTGTTTTTGTTGGAAAAGATTCACCTCGGGCTAAGTTCTAATTCAAGCGATTTCTTAAGCGAGGGACAAAGCCGCCATCGCCGCCATGTTGAAAATCTCCCACAGAAACTAAAAAAGAACTCGGTTCGCGCAGCCGAAAGCACCATTGACATTCAAACTTAAATGGTTCTCTTACAGATTACATACAGGAATGTGCAGGGATAATTCTAACTTGAAAGATTTGAGCTGAGAAAAATTTTCATTCAAGTTTCAACAAACGTACACACTACCTTGCTTCCCTCGGAGCACGCGTTAAGTCATGCTAAGTCGAAATGACACATTTACAAAACAAAGTCCGTGAACGTCATGAATAATATTTTGTATAAATCCTGACGGCTCTATCGCAAAACGAAGGACACAATCCCGAAGAGAAGGAGGAAATCCCTCCAGTGGGCATGTTTTTGTTGGAAGAGATTCACTTTCGGCTAAGTTCTAATTCAAGCTATTTTTTAAGCGAGGGATAAAGCCGAAAAAATATACATAACATAAACTAAAAAAAATCTTAGTCCTTAGACGATTTTTACTTGACCTGTTTCTTCTCTCCCCTCACTGAGATATAAACAATTCCGAAGTCAAATAGCGCTTTCGATTTTCACGGGTTCTTTGACCGATTTGAGAGACGGACACACGCGTGATTTTGTCGCACCAAAATCAGGGAGACCAGTGCAAAAAAAAAACCTTTTGGGCTCACTTTATTTATTTCGGCATGGTGGGACGGGGTACTCATGCTGATGGGAGGTTATTAGTAATGTAAATCCAGCAGTTTATGGAAGGGGGAAATCACGAACCCCTTCCCACATCCATATGGCCATTGTGATTTTTTTCCCGTTTTTTTAAAATAGAGAATACTTTAAGTAAAATAAATTTCCCCCTTAAACTCCGTGAATTTTTCACGGGCATCAGCTAGTAATCAATTATTTATTGAGCAACGGAGAAACGGAAAGAATTTGTTGAGTTTCATCTCAAACGTTCTTATTCGACAGCTCTACACTGTTTTTCCTATAGAAGCCCTATAGCTCATTCAGGAGCCAAGACTTTATGTTGATGATGTGTTTTCTGCCTTTTAGAGGTCTCCGTTCCAATTTGATCATTTCAGTCAAACAAGGAGCCTTTAACTTTACGAGAAACCTAACATCATTGTAAGTAACCTTTCCTCAAAAGAGCATATATTTATGATAGAGATTCTCATCCTCTTTTTTAAGTTGTTTTCGCACTTCCTTTAAGGTACTTGAGCTTCAACGTAATTGAAAGTATTCCCGATTACACCTTTAATCTCCTGCACAAGCTGAAAGTACTGTGAGTATTTCAGTAGTTTTCTCGTCGGTTTAGCAACACGTAGGGTCAGACCACCCCTAAATGTATCACAGAAGTCGGTCAAAAAACGAAATCCCGCAATCACTTTCCATTCCATCGGTCGTTTTTGGCCAAACTTTGTACATATGACAAACATTTTAACAAATTGTGACATCACTATGTCACATTATGACATAGTTTATTAAAAAATTGCACAATAGTTTAAGCAATTTTAAGAACTCAGAATCTTCATAATTGTTAATGAGAATGACAGGGTTTATCAAGAGGAAATGAAAACCGTAGTTTGAGTCTTACAATCTCAAAAATGATATTTTAATTGCTACAATGAAAATCAAAATTTGAAAACGAAGCAATTAATAAGCTTGACACAATGACACAAAAATGGTCCATTTTATTAGAAAACGAAACTTTTTACCAAAGAGTTTATTTCCTATATCTTTGTAACAAATATTAACATTCTTGGGGAGGATGGTAGCAGTTATTTGAATTTCTATAATTCTGGAAGTTTTTATGCTATTTAGAAATCGTTTTTCGCTTTCGACCTCTCTTGGTAAGGCCGTACGTTACCACTGTTTTAAATTCAACATATGCGTAACCAATGATGACGCCATCAAGTACAATAATGACGTAATATTTCTACAGAAATGTTTATCATCCTGAGTTTATCATATGTACGACGTTTGGTCAAAAACCGCCTATGGAATGGAAGGTCAGGAAATGCAGTAGTCCTCTATTAAGCGGCCACCTTCGGGATCGGGCCGCTCGGGCCGCTTAATAGAGGTTAGCCACTTAATTGAGGTACAAGAAAAGTCATGAAGCTCACCAGATAATCAAATAATGGCTAGATAATGCTATTATTGATTGTGTATTAGCAATTGATGACTCCATGTTAGCCTGTAATTGCCGCTGAAACTAATGTAAAAATGCTTCTCAAAGAACATCAGCGGATGTTTCAGTTGCATTAGCGGCTTGTAAGCTTGTCACAACAAAGAATAAAGAAGAAATTCCTGTTGTTGCCAATAGTCCTGTTTCGAATTCTCTGCTCTACCGCTGAATAGGCATCGACGGCGCATAAATACAGTGGGAGCCCCAGTTTGAAGTAGAAAAAATTGTGAATACCGACGAGAAACTGGCAAAGCTTGAATGGAGACAAGACGTTGGTATTCGCAACTTTGTGGCTCAAATCGAGGCTCCGAATGTATTTATGCGCCGTTGATGCCTATTCAGCGGTAGATTAGAGAATTCGAAACTGGACTATTGTCACAACATTAGTATTAAGCATCATTAATAAGATGTTCTGGCCGCTTTATCGAGGTAATAGTAGTATTTGGGACCGGAATATAGTGCCCGTGATGGCCGCTGAATAGAGGTATTCAATACAGAACTTGTTTGGGACTTTGAGACGTGGCCGTTTAATAGAGGTATCAATGTGGGTTGAACTGCCGTGAAACCTTATATATTATTTTAATATTAAACAATTGTTGACAGGCATCTCAATAACAACAAGATAAAGAAACTAACAGCAAATATGTTTTCTGGATTAGTGTCGCTAGAAAAGCTGTAAGTATAACGGTGGATTGTTGTTAATGATAGTAGTAATGGAGAGATATCACTTTGGCAACCTCTAAATTCGAACGTAAAGGCAAACTTTCAAAAGACGAATGTTTCAAAGTACTTAAAAAAAGAGTCCTCGCTCTGGTGGTTTCACTGCTAAATTTTACATGGAATTTTGGATAAACCTAGGGGGCGAGCTTACACATCGCTTAATTATGCTTTGAATGTCAATTTCTTCAAAAGAGGAATCATTACCCTTATTCCGAAAAGTCTTTTCGAAAGTACTGTAGTTTGATATTATAACTTGGAACACAGTAAATCATTGTAGTTAAACAAATACAGGACATGAAAACAGCGAATGATCCACTCTTACAAGACTGACGACTGGGCAAACACAATTTTTTATGTTTATTATACATTGTACTCACTATCTTGACTCTGATTGGCTAATAGCTCATAGGGCGCGCCGTACTTTGAGAATTCCACTTGTTTCGAGATTGATTGCTCCGGATATCACAAAAACCTCATGCAATAATTGCTTAGTATGTGTAAAAAAACAATATGGACTTGGTCATAATCATGATCCTGTTGTTAAACGACGTGTTACTTCTTTTATCGCTACAGGTATCTGGATAACAACTTTCCTACTTCGTTTTCCCCGACTATGTTTGACAGCCTAAAAAATCTCAAAGAATTGTAAGTTATAGTTTTCCTGTTGACGAAAATGAAGCTACTTGAAAATGTATATGGACTTCTCCGATTGAAGCATGAAACACTTCTTTTCTAGAAAAGTAGACGGATTCGTTATATGCTGCTACGCAGAGAAAGCAATCAACGGCCTAAAGTGCAGTTCTCCAAAGGACGCCTTTTCCAGCTGTGACGACCTCATGAAGAACAAAACACTTCAGGTATGTACCGTTGATAATTTTTTTTTTTGGGCAACTCGGTTGTTGTACAAAAACGACTTATGAGTTACACTGGCTATATTTGCAGGGATATTCGTAAGAGTATTATATTGCATCTTAATCGTTAACAGTAATGACATGCTTCTTACCAACAGCTGATTGTTTTGAACAACGGCGTATTATTACTTTGGTAAACTCACATTAGCGTGATTATATATTATTGACTTCAGGTGTGTATTTGGATCCTCGGCTTGTCCGCTCTACTTGGTAACATCTTCGTTGTTATGCTACGTATCATAGTGAAAGAAGACAACCGAGTCCACTCCTTGCTCCTCGCCAACCTTGCCCTAGCCGACTTCTTGATGGGTGTATACATGCTAATTATTGCTATAAAAGACGTAGAATTTCAGGGAGAGTATTTTAAACACGACATTGAGTGGAGAACAGGAAAGCTTTGCCAATTCGCTGGTGCGCTATCTTTAACCTCAAGTGAAGTATCTGTTTTACTATTAACACTTATCACCGCTGATAGGTTCAAAAGTATCGTATTTCCCTTCCATTTCAAGAAACTAAGCTACAAAATGGCGCTGACTATTGTAACTATCATATGGGCAGTAGTTATTCTGATGTCAATCATTCCAGTAATAAATCTTGGGTACTTCTTTGATAAGACTCGTCAAGTCGGCTACTACGGAAGATCAGCTATTTGCTTACCATTGCAACTATCAAAAGAAAAACTGGCGGGGTGGGAATACTCAGTCGTTTTATTTATTGGCATCAACTTCGTGTCGTTCATGTTCATATCCATTGCTTACATCGTCATGTTTATGACTGTCAGAAGAATGTCGAGGTCTATCAGATCAACCACAATGAATCGAGAGTCACAGATGGCAAAGAGAATGGCTTTTATTATTGCCACGGACTTTTGCTGTTGGGTGCCCGTTATTATCATTGGTATTCTCTCACTAACTGGATCCTTCCATGACCCTGGACAACAAATTTATGCCTGGATTGCAGTGTTCGTTTTGCCACTGAATAGCGCAATGAACCCTATACTTTACACCTTTTCAACACCGTTGTTTAGAAAGAAGATACTTGAGAAAAAGAACATCAGCGGCGATAAAAAAGTCACAACCAATAAAACATGTAACACAAGCCTTGGATGTAAGTACTATAGGGGTAATAATATTAATAATATAAGAATAATGTTATTTACTAAAAACTCCTTCCTAAAAATGGTGTTAGAGAAGATTCTCTATTATCATCACCATCATCATTATTGTTTGTTGTTTCCAAGAAGCGACACACTTAGCTTTATAACATAGACACGATATAACGCGCGCACTGATTGGCTGATTTTCTATGTGAAAGAAACGGATATACCATAGAGATTTCCCATAGAAAGTACGTCACACTCGGAATCAAGCGAAGCGGGAGGCAAGATTGAGCTCGCCAATGTCACAAAAGCTGTCAAAAACAACACCCTGGATCTAAAACAAGCTCTGGAAATTGAAAACAAGTGAAAAGGAACCTGTTTCAGATGGAGTTATGTAGTTTGGGAAATCCGATGACTGATAAATAGGTTTATTTTTGCAAAAGTTTGCTCCTTTTCGTGCGAGTTTTGAGGGCCATGTTTTGAGTGCTGTTTTTATTCAAGTCCGGAAGAATTTCTACTTCAGCGGCCACACATAACTGTCATGTGAAAAAATTCGTGAAAGGAACAAGTTAGCAGGTAAGTAAATCAACTGATCCTTATTTGATTTTGTTTCGGATTAATGTTTTTTAACCCTGAAATCAGCTACTTCAAATTTAGTAGCTTGCAATTTCTCTTTTGACGAGTAAGGTTTCCTTCTCCTGTTCTCTGCTTTCAATTTTCCTCGTATTCTTTTCTCTTGCAATGCCATGATTGCCTAATAAAATATGAGAATCAGAAAAGACTATAATTTGAAAGGAGTTTCCTTGTAAAATTTCAGTGCGGAACGCAACGATGTTGTTGAATTGCTTCCACTGTAAGTAAGCTTACACACAAGGCGATGTATTATTTTCCACTAGCTTTTGAAACATCCACTCACAGTGTATAACTACAACGGCTAAAAAGAGAGAAGAGATTTGTCAGTACGTGTGTACATCCAGTTCTATAAATCCAACCAATAAACAGTTGGAAAATTCGCATTTTATTCCCGTTTGAGCATGATATAAATTTTTCTTGCAAGTCATGGGGGATTGTTGTTTGCGTGCGTTTTGTTTCCAACATTATTTAGCGAAACTTCGTTGTCTATGTTATAAAAGCAATGGTCCATTCTTAGCAGTGCGTATATCCAGTTCTGGAAGCACTTGGATAGTTGAGAGAGCACTCAGCTAGCTAGAGTCGCACTCGGCTAACGCCTCATGCGACTCGCTACTTTCGTGCTCTCTCAACTATCCGCGTGCTTCCAGAACTGGATATACGCACGCTAAGCATGGACCATTCCTTAAAAACTACGACTAGCACACGAATATCCCGATTTTGAAAATTTTCCTAGAATTGGTCGTTACGAGACTCCACAAAATCTCCTTGAAAAAAAATGCAAATGGTTGACTTCCAAGTTGAAGGATCATAAGTTATGACAATGATGATAATCCAAGTCCAAGAGTACGAATAACAAAAAACAAAAAACACATTCGTATATTGTATATTCGTTCTTCCTTGTTATTTTTGTTTTCAAAGGGAAACGTCGTTCCAACGAGGAAACTTTCTCCTTCAAGAGAAAGGAGCCGGCCGTTCCTTATTCAAGTTTATCAACTCCAACGATGACTCATACAAACATATCGACTTTAAATATTTCAAGTTCATTAAAGGATGAAAGGGAGCTGACATCAACATCTCAAGAAATTAAGGTAATCCACACTGAGCGAATAATTTTGAAAATGAACATGCATAAATGTGAACTATGCATATGTGTAGATAAAGTGCAACACCGCTGTTCGAATTAAAGCCGCCGTGTTATTATACGACTGTGACGTCATTTTACCTTATAAGGTCAATATTGAGTGCAGATATGGAGCCGTATTACAAAGCAAAAGCCGTATTACACTGTAGAAAACCGGTTACGAACCGGTTTTGCGGGCGCAGTTGAATGGCTTCCAGATCGTGTGCTACTCAAATCGCGCACGTTTTTTTAGTAAAAATTGAAAAGAAAAGAAAATATTTTTGTTCGTCGTAAAATAAGTAACTCATTAGATGTTTTTTCATGTAATACTGGCGAACATTTTACTCGTTGCTCGCATTTTACTCGTTGCTCGTCACCCCTGCGGGGCTCGGAAAAATACGTCCGCAACTCGTAAAATATCCGCCCGTATTACATCAAAAAATACCTAATAAGGTATATATATTCAATAGTTTAAATGGTGCCACAAGAAGCTGTCGATTGCTATCGAGCTTCAGAAACTGCGTACCAGCTAGAATAGTTTCTGATTCATTCCCAATAACTAGAATGTATGTGTCGGAGGTTGCCTAATTTACAATAAGAGGTATTTTATCCTTTATAAAAGGCAGAACTTCAAATGCGTCCTTATAGAGCGGGCATGAGAATAAAAATAATTGAAGTACCTGACGTATTTATCAGCGAAAAAGAAAACAATGCGTTGGTGAGTATAACATTATAAAATTGCACAATTAAATACTTCACTCCATCATTCCATCTAGCATTCCAAAATGTAGTATGGAAAGTACAATGCCTGCGAGTACATTGTGTATTTGTGCAGACGAATCATCGGATAAGAAAAGAGAAAAATTTGAAAAATCCCTTAATCCTCTCCACTTGAGTCCCCAGAGCTCAGTGGTAGAGCATTCGACCGGCATCAGGAGGGTCGCAGGTTCGATTACTGCTTGGGGCTCGGATTTCTTACCGAGCAATTTTCAATACACATCATTTTAAAATCATTATAGATAAGAATGCCAGCGCATGGACTTTTTTGCTTTTCTCAACATACACAGAAATTCTTGGTAGCATGGTCAGAGCCGGCAGATGGAGATATATCACTACAGCTAATAAAGTGTATGTCACCTGCTAATGAAAAGGCGTGGCAACGAGAGGTGGAAATACACTGTCTTCTGTCAAACCACTCAAATGTCATCAAATACCGCTGGCATGCGAAAGGTTAGAGATTTTTTTGGGAGATTTTAGCTTTCTTTGAATGCCGAGTAATGTCTATTAAGGAAGTAGCACGTTTGTAGGTAGAGATGAAAGCTGCTTACCAGTCCTAGATGTAGACACTGACCCTTTACTGATCTTTCCGTTCCTCCAGCTTTAGAGTTCAACGTGGAATACAACAATGAGACGCTTCCGTTATTAAAGCCCGATACACTGTGAGTGCATACTTTTTTAAATAAATCTGTGGCGTTTGCGGTAGCATAGATGAACTATTTTAAGGCTTTCGCTCGCGATTTTGAAAATGTATTTGTCCTAAAGAAGCAATTGATTTCAATTCACAGTCTTTTGTGTTACGACTTCGTCTCAAGTACTACCTTGGACACATTTCTCGGAGGAGCAAATTGTATCATCAATTTCGATTCCGTGTGCGCTATTGCTATAGACCTCAGCTGTGCGCTGGAAGAACTTCACAAGCAGGGCATCGTACACAATGAGATTATCCCTTCGAACATCTTGATTGGACGCTGTCTGAGAGTAAGTAATAATATGTTTGTTGTTTTTGATTCGCCTTAACATTAACGGCCTTCCCAAACGTTCTTGGCAACCTTTTTAACTTCAGATTTTGTCAGACGAAAGTTGAAGCTGTGGATTAGGCTTCCAAAGAGATGAAATGCTAGGAGTTTCAAACTTGAAATCTAGAGTATCGCTTGGATAGTTGGATTACATGAAAAACGTAAACTGGAAAAATAATTTGTAAGGCTAAGCTTCTAAAACGTCAGACTAATCTCACTTGGTTGCACATTTGAATGACTTATTTTATTGGTCGTTTCAGCTTCCTCCAATAGAAGCTATCCTTGGTGGCTTTTCGAAGGCGCAAACGGTGCGAGAACTAAAACAAGCAAACAAGAATGCATCTGATGATGAGCTGATGGCCACAAATATTCAGCAATTTGGTATCCTACTCTCCGGCTTAATAAAACACTGCAACAGGCGCTCTGACTTCGAGGAGGTAATTGAGTCTTATTATACTGCAGTTAATGTTTGAATATCTTGAGTATATGGGATTCAGAATAACTGAGTATAACAACTAATTTTTTGCCAAATTTTCGGCTTTGTTTATTAAAAGCCTTCATCAGGGCATAGAGTATATGGGATATATGACATACGCCCTTCTCAGTCTCAGTAATGTCGAATATTGATTATAATTTTAAGTAATGGAATGATGGTATCATATACATAAGAGCTATATTATATTTAGAGATCACATGGCTCACGATTTGTTCATGTTTATTACATAAACATCAATGAAATACCAACTTCTAATTTTATTTGAGTAAAACCTAAAAATCGACCATGGAGTACAGGAAAATGTGTTATTTTCACTCATTTTCACTTGCGAAGATATCACCCGGAATTTCACTGCTGTTTATATAATAAGTGGCATTAGTCAAATCACACTAGTGGTACATTGTCAATGCTGCGTTCTGATTGATTGAGCTACTAGTAGGCTATAAGTTATAGCCTACTAGTAGCGAAAAGTGTCAGATTTGAAAGCCAGAAAATGGCAAATGACCAGTCCAGAAAACGTTTTTGGCTATACAAATTGACCTACTAGTGTGATTTGACTAAAACAATTACTCCTCTCGCCCTCATGGCCTCTAATCAATAGCCCATTCGGCCTTCGGCCTCATGGTCTATTGACTCAGAGCCCATTGGGGCTCGAGAAATAATTGTCAAATAATCGGTCTGCAGCCGCTCCTCTGGATGGTTGGTGGATCCCTGTGTTCTGCAAAGAATCCAAGGTCTGGCGAGAACATAAACGTGGGCAGTTTTGTTACAGTTTGGTTTCATATGAAAGCATTTCGATGTGAATTTGCTGTCATCAAATTTGAGATCAAGGGAAAACAGTAAAAGCTTGATAAATATTGAAAAATGAGAACAGACCCGAAAACACATTATTACGGCACGTTGCCGCGTCGCAGCTTAAGGTCCCTTTTGAATTTAAAATGACGGACTCACTGAAATATTTTCCCACCATTCTTACCAGATTGAGGAAGTGATATACCTGTGCTTCAAGAAAGAGAATGGTGTTCCAGCAACACCCTCACAATTGAAGCAGCTTCTCACTGACATTTGGTGCCGCACAGACATCTGGGATACATATCTATAATTGGTGTCATGACACTCCGAAGAACTTTGAGGAGCTCCTTGATGACATAAAGCAACCAGTGAACTAAAATGACTTTCCAAAGTTTTAAAGTGGGGCTACGATCTAATTGTTTCCACCGCTCTTTTCTGACAAATCACTTGTTAATAACCTAAATGACAAATACCTGCAGTTGTTTTCCAATTTTTTCACAATAAACAATGACTTTTTGAGCTCTAAATTTCGAATATCGCGCCATTTTGCACTGGGCCGGTGTTCCAGCGGCGTCGGCCAAAGTCCGCGGGGTGTGACGTCACAGGCGTAACTCGAAACAAAACTCAAAGTCACAACAGTAGTTGTGACGGCACAATGTGAAAGAAAAAGTGAAAAAATGAGGATGTATTTGCAGGAAATGTTGTGTTTAAAAGTACTTCAGCATTATTGCTAACAGAAAACGTGAAATTTCAATTCATATAAGCTTCACGCACAAAAATAATTGAAATCGAACATGTCTTCGATGCGCTACACAGAAAAAGGTTCGACCGTGGTGTGAACAGATTTCCAAATCCTCTGCTCACTTCGCATATAAATGTTTCACAAGGATGTCTGACTAATCTAGGTGTCAAGTATGAAATTCAGGCGCAGCTGTCAAAATCAAATATGGTTACGGTACCTGATAAATCAAAACCAAGTCCATCAGTGAGAGAAACGCAAACGACAGAAAGAGCGCAAGAAGGAAGCGTGTAAGGTCAATTCTCAGATCGGGAGCGCGATATGAATCAAAGACATTCCATGTAGCCGAGATGTAACTTAAAAAAGTAACTTAATAGGATTTGTTGGATGGATAGATGCGAAATTCTAGGGTTAAGTACTAAATTCAAGGCTTCGTAACGTTCAAGAACTGCCGCCGCGTAAAATGTCAACTTACATTCGTGTTTTTTCCAACGATAAGTTCGAAGAAACTATAGTCTCAAGGGCAAATAAAAAAAGCATAAATCTGGAGTTTTCTGCGCATTCTTATAAATATAGATCAAGTTTCAAATCTGTCGTAGGTCGGTGGGTTGTGGTGAACGGGTAGGGTTTACTTTGACTAGTGCAAAGTACTTACACATATCCTGCATAAATCAAATGCTTCGCTTTGTTTTTAAAATTTGCTATTTTTCTGAGAATGAAATTTAAGTCCTTTGAAGCATTCAAATACAGTTTTATTTGACAAACTTGTCTAAATGCATGGGAAAAAAATGCAACAGAGCCGCACAGCCACAGCTGAGCAGTTGTGAAATTCTAGCATTTCCTATCGAAACATTAAAAACTTAATTATCAAATGTTCTAAAAAGATTTTTAGCTTACAAGGAGACAAAATGATTTTTCTGTTCATTAGTACTACTAGATGTCAAGCTTTACCACAGGTCTTCAGACAAGGTACAAATGTTAATGGGACATTTCCAAGAAAGAAAACTGGGAGAAATATATAGTAAATATATGGCAGTTCAGGGAAATTTTGCTGTTTGAGACAGGAGTGAAAAATCTTGAGACTTTAGCAAAACCAGCAGAGTTGATCTCCCTGGTGTCATTACTATAATTATCTACCTCCATCCATGGATTCTCAAATTCTTGAATTCTATTTCCAAAACAGCTGTGCCAGTTGTTTTTCCAGTGTTCACACAACTTCTGGAGAAGACATTTATGATAGATCCTTGAAGTTCCAGTGAAAACGATTCTAGCTCTGGTAAAATCCCTTGCAATTCCACAAACTCCCTGCCAGTTTCATTGAAAACCATGTTCTAAGCCATGTTCTAACTTGTGGCAACGGGGAAATTAGAATGCAAATGCAAGCCAACAAAGAAAGTAGTCCAAATATAACATGTTTATTGGGAAATGTTGAGATACGCCCCCTGCCCTGAGCCCCACCCTTCTATAAATTCCACCCCTAGGGGACAGGAATCAATATTTTTGGTCAGGATTGTCAAATATTTTAGGGGTGAAGAGACTGGGGTCTGGTCTCTTTTAGAGCTCTGAATGGTCCAGCACCTCTACAGCAGCTACAAAATTTAAAAATACCTTGGTAGAAAGAAAATGCAGTCAAGTATTCCATTTTACAGTTGCACAACATCCTTTGTTTCAACAGAGCTGATAGATACATCAAAATGCATTAGCATCTGATTTGCATTCCAAGAGAATGATAAGGTCTGTTTCAATGATGCAGCAATTCATCATGTGGTCAAAGCCAATATTTTCTTTCATCAAGCAGGATATGATCAACTAACAGTACAGTAAAAAAACTGCTTGTACGAACCTAAGGATTTAAGAAGCTGTTGGCAGAAATTTTCTATTATAATGCTCCAAAAAATATATAATGACCTTTTTATCCATTCAAAGTCAAACAGGTTTTTATGATGTGGGGTTACAGTTACATTTTCATGTATGCAATGTAAATTACTTTTTTGCATTTTTATCTTTTCCATTTTTGTGTTATTGTGTGGTTCCAAAAAATATCCATACTCCCCCTCCACGGAAGGGTGTTGAAAAGTGACCCCTCCACCCCTTTGTAATTTCCAAAGAAAAATACAGTATTTGTAATGGAAAAGATCAGGTAAATTGACCCCCTACCCTCCCGAATTTCCAATCCCTTCCGTAGGGGGATTGGATAATTTCTGGAACCACACATTTTATTTGTCAGTTCTCTTGGACTTTTGCCAATATTGACGTGAATAAAATGCCTTTAATGAAGGGCAAACCATATTTTATCCTATTTCTGGTAATCAGCAACCATGTTTTCTCAGTAGAAATTAAGAACCTACTTGGAAACCCTAAACTGCCAATACCGCAAAATATAAGAACCTGTTTTGGCAAACTTTGAAAAATGTAGGTCCTTACACGCGGGTTTTTACTGTAAATGATAATCACAAACGCAAACAACTCGAGCAAACGCAAAGTTCAAACTGTTCATTAATTAACAGTTCAGCTCTTAGACCGTAAATAAGAGCAGCTCACGTTTAGCTTTAATATTTTTGCTCCATCACAAATTATACAGAATGACTTTGATCCCCGAGAGAAAGGAGCAAAAGCCTTTTCACTAACCTGTAGCAACATGGCGTAACAACACGCCGTAAAACATTTGCAAACAGTATCTAATAAATCGATACAAATGTTCTTGAAGTCCTTCAATTCATTATTCGCACTTTTCTTACCGACTCCCGGGCTCTATATATTTTGAAAATCATCTATCACGGGAAATAATAGCAACTTGCAACTCTTGTTGTTGTCTTTTATATCAACACAGCAACGACAGGTAGCGCTTGTTGGGAATGTGATAAAAAATTCGGCTCAGTCTTCTTTCCACGTGCGATAGAAACCCACTCGTTCGACTACATCGCAGTAGAATCTCATTGTTGTTCGTTCTGGTGCATTTAAACTACCTGATTTACTAAACAACAAGAACAATTTGTTATTTATCAACTCTGTTTCTTCCTACTTCCGCACTAAATCATGTAAAGCACATTCGCGAATTACGCCCGTGACGTCACAGTTCTTCTCGGAACTGATTAATATGCATAAATCGCTGGAACATCGGCCTAGCAAAAAGCGCGAACTTCAACGTTAAATATTTTCTTTCGCGATCTATTTTGACACTTTAAAATGCTCAAGTTACATAGCAAAATGTCTTAAGAGTTGTTTACAGCAGAAATTTTGCCAAATAAGCTCGTTCAATTTTCGTCGTAGCCCCACTTTAACGTTGTTGTATTGCAGTGATCAACTTGTGTTAGGTCGTATCTCTAGGGACAGTACATTGAATCTTTTAAATTTGTTAAATTACAATTAAAATGCCGCTACAGTTGACTATCTGGCCGTAATAAAGGGTTTTTACAGTGAAATAGTGAAACGAAAGCAATAAATACACCAGGTTACAAAGGCATGCAATCTCCATGTAATTGTTTCAGGTAATTTTCTCGCGTGACATTGGTACATTGCGCAGGTGAACGAACGTCTCTTCCAGTTATAAGCCATCCTGGTTAAAAGGCCTGTCATTAAAACCCGACCCCCAAAGCCTCTCGGGATGGAATAAGCAGAGGGCTCATAACCGACTCATAATACTATATGTGTTACCTATAGGTATAGGTGCAACTTTAAAATGGCCTTCATAAGCTTGCTAATTCATAATTATTATATGGCTGCGATAGTACGCGCGCTCTGATTGGCTTATTAGCAGTCCGGAATCCTTCGGTAAGTTACCCACGGGCATTACATATTTTTTCCCCGCCATTTCACAAAACGCGCGCGCGTGGCTCTGTCAGAGTTAATTCAAGCGAAGCAAGCCTCATATCAAACAGATCAAACATTCGTCGTGGTTGTGGCAGCTAAATCTTTCTCTACTGGAAAATGGAAATGTATTCCTCTATAAACTATAAACCTCTATACCCATAATAACTAAAAATTATGGGTATAAAAAAGAAAAAAATTCCGGGACGTTCATAGAACATTCGCTACGACTGGTCGTGTGGAAAGTCAATTTGTTTCCTCGGAGTCTTCGGGAGAAGCGATTCATTGCTGAAAAACAGACATGGACAATGTCATAGACTTCAAAAAATTAATATTCCATCACATAAACAGATTTTGCGATTCATATGTAACAAGATGCAAGAGTTATAAGGGCAAAAACGCGGATACAAGTCAGCAGCAAGTGAAGATTTTGAAAACGTTGTCGGTTGAATCACGGATACAAAAACACAAACAACCACTACTTCTTTGCAAATGATTATTACGCCTGGCTCGTAAGATACGTCCAGACAGAGACGTTGTGCATTAACATTTGTAATCCTCAAAGGTTGTCCGGATGAAGAAATCGTCAAAATCCTCAACTCAAGCATAAAAATATATAGTACGGTAAGAGAACTCAATGTATTTCGCTCGATAAATTACAAGCTACATTTATCATCAAATCGTTCTGCTTGCTCTTGTTGTGTGTTCTCTACAGCTCCGTCGTATTTGTTCGACACATGAACCCTTCATTGCTCGTAATGAACTTACTGAACTCTTACATAGCCTTCGAGACTTTCTTGTTAAAGTTAAGCTTACAAAACAATCTCTCCTCCGGCTCATACCTTTGCGGCTATAACTGTATGATAATGTTATAGCGGAACTCCTGTGGAGCCCCATAGGCTAATGTGTGAAAATAAAAAAAATTAAATAAAAAAAAATAAAATAAAAAAAAATAAAGTAACCCATCGAGTTGTATTCGAGTGGTTGTATTTTCCGTTGGACAGCCGCTGGTGTACCGTCGGCTTATTTCTGAGTGCGTACACTGTGTGTTGCCATGGGTTACGATATTCACTTTTTGGCCGGCGGCCCTTCCTTGTGCAAGTCAAGATTTCGTCCGCCATCTGCAGTTTCTTGTAGCTTGTATCATTGTTATTGGCCACAAAACTTTGAAAGAACTTTCGGGGAAGTTCGGAAAAGATACATGAAGTCTTTGGGTTAGGGGCCGACCATTTAACTCTTGAGGGGGGGGGGGGCTTTTTTGAAAAAAAATTTCCTGCACGGCCCGAAGGGCCGAAAAAAATTTCCTGCACAGCAAAATGGTGACTAAAACCCTCTTTTCTTATTGGAAAAAAAATTCTCACCGCATAACAGAGGCATAAAAAAAAATCTTGCACTGACAAAAAAGCCCCCCCCCCCTCAAAAGTTAAATGGTCGGCCCCTTACCTGTCTTTGGTTGCTGGCAGAATGGACTGGGATCAGGGAAGCATGAGTAAGCGATAAAGTGGTTTATTCAGCCGGGATCATAACAGAAAGAAATTATAAGTTAAGAGGTTTATAAAATCAAGCTATGAATCATTCTAGATAATACAAAAACAAGGAAAATAATTTGCAGCTTTGTTACAGCTCAAGCACGGAATAAATTTAATTGGCATAGACACGGAATTCTCGCGGAATTTAGCCAGCCTTTGCAGTCTCAACATTTGTACATGGAAAGACAATGTACGACTCGCTTCTCAAGGACATCCTTGGAGCCAATTGGAGCTGAATAACTAAGTTTCTAACGACAGAAATGCTTTGGCATCAAGATTCCTTCAAGAAGAAAAGATACGATATTCAGGTGAGTTTTAAAGTAAGTTAGTTCCAAAGTTGAGTGCTTTACTGATCTCTTTGCTTGTTCTCCATTGAAAATGCAACACATGAATCGCTATAGGATATCCTATTTAAACTACTCTATCTATACTTGATATCCCTTGTGCTTGCATAAGATAATTGTAAATACACATTGGAATCGTGTTTCAGTCCCCTGTGATTCATTCAGCAACTCTCTTTAATTTGACTACTGGAAAGTTAGATTCAATTAACTCAATATTTGAAGCTTAGCTTTGTGGATGAGACTGTGTGTTGGTGAACACTTTTTTGCTGAAAAGGGGTGCGCATTTGGCTTGAAATCATAAACAGAAATAAATAATGATTGACTGTAACATTGTATCATGATAATATAGCTTAAAGTTGGTGGCCAGCATCACAGCCAGCTGAAAGACAAAAGCATTTTCCACTCTTTTAATCCTCTGGTAATGTCATTTTTTGTCAACAGAGATCAGGCTAAGATATTTTTTTTATTAGGCAGTTTGTTAGAAAATGCAAGGGATGTTCTTGATTTTATCTGGTTATTTGCTGGTTTTCCTCAGTTGCTGGTTTTCCACAGTTCGAAATGCCTACAAGCTAACTTTGCATCTATAGAGCGTGGGAGAAAAATCACTCACATTTTCCTAACAAGCTGCCTTCAAATAAAGAAAATGTCTCGGCCTGTCATCTCTGTTGAGAAAAAATATTATTACAACAGTAAATACTTTAAAACAGTGGAAACACGTTTGTCTTTCAGTTGGCCAAGACGCTTTTATTCACTTTGCATTTTTTATGCCGATTTAGTTTGTAGATCTCATTTCTACAAGCTAATTCTAAAGAAACAGCTAATTCTAAAGAAACAAACCCTGCCTACGGACAATAAAAAAAAAATCATTTGGGTCAGGACTTTCCCCGCAAGCAGATTACCCCTGATGGACATTTTGCACATTACCCCAGGGTAAAACCAAACAACCAATCTGACTCCAAAGGGCAGGGAGGAACGCTTGTGCACATTTTCTTATTTACTTCTACCTGGAATTTGCTATTATGCAGAAGATACTACCCTTACAGAAATAACTATACTTTAAAAGTACTTTAACTGTACTTGTAAAGGACTTTGCAGTACTTTATGTGTACTTTACAAAATCAAAGCGTTACTTTATATGTACTTTGCAGACTTTGCAAAGTCCACTACCATAAACTTATTTTGTACTTTACAATATAAAATATACAATATACAATTAAAATATGAGTGTACTTTTGTAGTACTTTTTGAGAAGTTTCTCTAGGCAATGCTTGCAAAGTGCAAAAAAGTTCATGAGTGAGTTTGGTTGAATTCACACTTTAAAGGAGAGATGTACTTTTCTGCACTTTTTGAGAATAGTTTCTCCGAGGTTCTCGCTGAAACTGCATGACCGGGTGCGCAAGTTTGGCCTCATTTAAACTTGCATTATGTAAAGTGCTAGAAGTTCCTCATGGTCCAGAATACAAGTAACTTTATTCATACTTTACAAAAGAGATGCACTTTAAATGAACTTTGCATTTGTCCCAACACACTTCTAGCATGTAAAGTGCGAATAAAGTTCCTCTCAGGAATTGCCCGAGCGGAGCGTAGACCGTTCCAATTTCGCATATTATTGGCTAGTATATTAAAGGCGGGGAAATCAAATATGTGGTGTCATATGTCTCCACAATAACGTTCGTGTCAGCTAGTTCATGATCATGGAGGTCGAAATATGCACAGGTATTTCGGGCAAAATTCATGCCTTTAAACACTCAGTCAGATCGTCGTGTATACCAAAACTCATTCTCATGGTGTTTTCCTGAGGGTATAAAGCAAAAGCGAGGCCTTATGTTTCTGGTAGAGGTGAGTTTTATGTTGTTATAATATAACTAGCGTTGTCGGCTACGCTGAAGGTCCACCGCATCATTCAACAGTGGGGGAATTATCTTCTTGCAAGGAAGGAAACCATTATATTGAAGCAGGCAGCTTGTTTAAGCTTGTTGTATTGTTTTAAATGCATTATTTGTACTGTAGAACCGGCGGCTACACGCGGCTACAAAGTCAATCATTGTTGTTGATGATCAACGCGCTCGACTTTATCGTAGGTCTATTTTGATCACGCCGTGATTTGGAATTAAGCCCGCAAATTCGATCCTCGCATCTTGTTTATTGTTTTGAGTTGCGTTTACGGTTGTGAGCCGTATTCGACTGATCTTAAATCCTACATTTGTGTAAGATTTCTTCTATGGAATAGAAGGTATTTTCGACACCAGCCATCGCGAGCTCAAATACAACGGAAATTTTTTATCCGATATCACATGTTTCCGGTTAATAATTAAGCTGAAACACCGCTGAGTCATTCCACGTCAAATCGACCAATGCCGTAAATTGACCCTCTCCGATTTCCATAAAAAATCACGTTTTGAGTGCCTTTCAAGGTCGATAACAAGATTCCAAAATTTCAGCGTCAAGGACCTAATAGTTTTCGAGATACAGACACATGAAATTTGTCGACCACGCCCCTTTTCTGTTTTTGCTGAGTGAAACTCCAATTTTGAGTGGCTGGCAACCCCACTCGCATCATAACAAGCCGCAAAAACGTATTTGTTCGGTAAACTGTACTACTCACACTTCCCATAACAGCCATTAAAGCCACCCTATAAGTCTTTGAATGTGTTGTTTTTTCACGCCAAACATCGGTCCAAAATGCATCTCATTATCTCAGGGTGATATTTTCTGTAAAGATTTTTTTTACCAAATGTTACGTTTTTGTACAACATGTATTCTTATAATGTTATATGGGTGGTGAACAACCAGCAGTATGAGTGGTGACGACTTAGCGGGTTTGTCTTCTGCTTATTTCGAGGCTTTTAAAAACGCACAGTGGCAAAAGTCCTAAAATTACCATATTTTCGGGCTTAAGAATCGGACGGTTGACAGTTAATGTAGACCGCGATATTTGAACTAGATATTCTTTCATCCTTATTTCTTACGTATACAAATTCGTAACACCTATGTCGAACTCCTTCACTGTCAAACAGTCAGAGGAATAAATCATGGTTCGACAATGAAATTAACAACATTATGAAAATTCGTTTTTAAAATATTTATGTAATGAATCAGATAAGGCTAGTATGACACCAAAACTCTTTCTTGTGTTCATGAATACTCCTTAGAACTCTACAGTTTAAAGTCTATATCATGTTGAAAGCCTTTTTATCTTGAGCACGGCCTGAGCTATGGAATGATGTGAACGAGTACCAACGATTCTGTTTTCGGGCGATACCCGTTACTTAAATCAGATGTGACTCCCAGTTATTGCCTGCAGGGTAGCCCATACAGCATGATAGACGCTTGGCAGTACCACCAATGCCATCGCATGGGCTTTTCCCATGGCCAAGACAAAGATTTAGGAAGTTCTTATAATGTTTTATTGGCCCGAACAGCCGTACAAGGTTGTTTTTAGATATGGCATCACTGACGTAATCACGGAATGGATCGTCATTGTATCGTGATGTTTCATACAGTCTGAAATCACGCATGTGTTAAAGTGTTCGAGCTTATGTGGTATTTATAAAACAAGCTGGAGTCCACCCTTGTACACCTATGCGCTTTGAAGTGTCGAAATAGGCACTTCATCCAGGGTATCGTGTCTATAACTACAATATAGACACTCATTAATTAAACATGAGTAGTCTTCATCATAGTTATAAACACGGCACGTGACCAATATAGGGTTCACCCATTGGTCACAAACCTTACGAATAATTCATGAATTTTAGAACTGATTTTCTGAAATAGGATGAAGCGTGGCTTGACTGTTGATCCAGTTGTAGGCCTGCGCAGCTTCTTGTTAAATTAAGCGTAAGATCTCAAAAAGTCGAACAAGACAACCACCTCTCCTTTGTTTTACATTTGTTAAATAAGCGGATTGCCCTTTCGCAGCAGTAAAGTGGCGTGAGATCGGAGGGATTCATGTAGCTGTACATAAAGTGGAATTCAGAGAGTGTCGAGTGTCTTGTTTTTGAGTTTTCTTCTCGCTTCGATTGGCTGGGCATCGCGACATTGCTCTTCCAGCCAATCAAATTGTAAACCAAAATTAAACCAAATGATTTTTACTTGGGATTAGTCCTGCAGTCGTCAGTGCTTTCTTGGTCCAAGGCTAAACGCAAATCGTAATTACTTTGTTTCCCTTGGGTGCTTCATGAATGGGTTTTGCTTCTGATTTGGCTAATCTGCGAAATCTGTCTAATATGATTATTGTCTAATATATCTATATTTTGCTCGCAATAATATTACAAATGAAGAGTCCAAGGCAACTTTCGCCTGTTAATTGCTATACATTGACGTGGTAATCAAGAAAATCAATCCTTTTTCAGTTTTCCGTAATTCGAAACAGAGTGAAATTAACGCTTTTTGTTTATTTATATTTAGTTAATTCATTTCTACGGTGCAATGCTATGTCACCAAGATTGTTTACATGATTTAATATGAAACACTAAAAAGACATCCCAATACCTGCAAAAATTCTAAAAATAGTTCTATTAATATATGTCTTTGCTGCATTTCCATTTCATACCACGGTCAATTTCATTGTCGAACCATGGATTATTCCTCTGATTGTTTGGCAGTGAAGGAGTTTGACATAGGTGTTACGAATTTGTATACGTAAGAAATAAGGATGAAAGAATATCTAGTTCAAATATCGCGGTCTACATTAACTGTCAACCGTCCGATTCTTAAGCCCGAAAATATGGTAATTTTAGGACTTTTGCCACTGTGCGTTTTTAAAAGCCTCGAAATAAGCAGAAACAAACCCGCTAAGTCGTCACCACTCATACTGCTGGTTGTTCACCACCCATATAACATTATAAGAATACATGTTGTACAAAAACGTAACATTTGGTAAAAAAATCTTTACAGAAAATATCACCCTGAGATAATGAGATGCATTTTGGACCGATGTTTGGCGTGAAAAAACAACACATTCAAAGACTTATAGGGTGGCTTCAATGGCTGTTATGGGAAGTGTGGGTAGTACAGTTTACCAAACAAATACGTTTTTGCGGCTTGTTATGATGCGAGAGGGGTTGCCAGCCACTCAAAATTGGAGTTTCACTCAGCAAAAATACAAAAGGGGCGTGGTCGACAAATTTCATGTGTCTGTATCTCGAAAACTATTAGGTCCTTGACGCTGAAATTTTGGAATCTTGTTATTGACCTTGAAAGGCACTCAAAATGTGATTTTTATGGAAATCGGAGAGGGTCAATTTACGGCATTGGTCGATTTGACGTGGAATGACCCCGCTTACATTTTAGGATAACACTCTGAAAAAGAAGTGATCACAAGATCGTTATAGTATCTGTTGATGGCGGCATGCATGGACAGCTAGTGTACATTTTGAGATACATATTGTAGATCTGTTACTGCCGAGAAGTATATTATATAGAAGAACCGTGAAATGACACTTAGCCTTACGCGTATGTCTCGGTCACGCAACGGGTTGAAATGTTTGCCCAAGTCGGGACCGTAATTTCCAAGCATGGTTATTAAAAGCATACTCATTGTTGTAATCAAAACGAAATCAGAGGCAATGGGAACACAAAATGTATGACTGCAAAGTACAATTTGAGTTGATGTAATATACATTTTAAAATAAAAGGTCAACAAATCGGAAAATTCTGAAGGCTTAAAGAGGTAAAAAAATGGCTTTCTATGTTAAAGTGCAAATAAAGTATATTTTTTTCATCTAGAAAAGTACATTTAAAGGACTTTTAAAGTGCAAAAAAGTCACGTTTTTTCGCAACTAGGACTTTTGCATTACTTGCAAACAAAGTACACTTAAAGTGCATAGTAAGCACAAGGAAAGTGCAAATAAAGTTTCTTAAGTTCCTTTTTAGCGTGGGAAAGCCAGGTGGTAAAGTACTTAAAAAGTATATAAGTAAAGTACATATAAAGTATAATTTTCTTATACACTTTCCATTATTGTAAAGTACATATAAAGAACATATATGCAAAGTCGCTGGGTGCCGAAAAAGTACATAAAAAGTGCTATTAAAGGTCATTTTTGCTCACGAAAAAGGCTAATAAAAGTACTTTCAAAGTACATTTTAGTTCAGGTTAAAGTCCATTCAGTCAAGTACAGTTAAAGTACACCATGTAAAGGACACTTAAAGTACAAAAAAAGTACTGTGTATTTCTGTAAGGGTATCATCTTTCTTTTTTCTTGCATGGGTCTTACAGGAATGTCAACTCTCCCGGTTTTGCCAGGCGTCTCAAGAGTTTTCGCTTCGTTTCCCAGCACAACTTCAAGATGACTGCCATACATTTACTGTATTTCTCCTGGGAATATTTCAGGAAATTTAGCCATTTCAAGACAATCTCCAGATTTTTTAAGTCCCTGGGTTGACGTCCCTGGTCTTAGAGATTCCATGAAATGAATGATTTTCTGATTTTCTTGCTAGAGGTCTGGAATCTTAGAATTCAGACTTAGGTTAAGATTTGTCACCACATTCTAAATTTTCTGTGGAATTTTAAATGCTGTTTCAAGGACTTTAAAGGTACTTTAAGGTATCAGTTATGGTATTTGATGATCCAACCCTCCAAGCCTGTAAATTTCTTTTACTGACTAGGCTACTTAGCTGTAGGTGTCCCGTTTGACTTTGATTTTTTTTTTCAGCTCTCAGGTGCTGATGCTAGGGCTGGTTCACACATGAATTGCAACACAAGGTGCAAGAAGGTAGCCAAGACTTTTTCCAGGGCATCAGCTAACCAATCCTGTAACTCTAGACTCCATTTGCAGTAAGCACTGTGAAAAAATCCTGGAATGTGGCTTGGTTCATATAAACATACCACCTTTCCAGAAGTATTTTTTCAATCTTGTAACAAAAAAAAAAAACTGAATGCAACACATCAACTTAAAAGTATAGCCTATACTCAAACTCTTTCCTTTTTGGTGTTCGCATAATTATGAAATCCCAAGTGCAAAAAAGCAAAATTTCAAAACACTTTGTGATTATTTGTATGTACATACTTTTAACTAGACCATGAATTTGTACTTTATCAGTATTGTGATTCAAACATGCCTCCTTTTTAGACATCGAACCAAGCTTCCTGTGGTGTCTTGTCTGCCTTGTTTCCAGGTTCTTGACCATGAAAAACACAGTGGAAAATGTGCCCGGGGGGGGGACTCCCCATATTTTCAGACAGGGGTGCTTGTCCTATCCCTTAGGGTATAAAATTGACAGACGTGCTATCCGAGGGTGTTTAAAATCAGACCTATCCCTACAGGGAGTCTCAGAACAATCCTTGCCCAGAAATATATTGGTACTGACACCAGAGCCGATATTTACAAAGGAAACTTGGTTGAAAACCCTAAAAGACCTAAAATTTCGCTTTGATTTATTTTGACCTGCTAAATTTGCTATCTTTTAGGGGTAAATTCGGCGGTCGCCACGCCAAATTTGCTTTCTTTTAGGGGTAAATTTGCTGTTTGCCACACCCATTTTGCTATCCCTTAGGGTCAAAATCAATTTTCCCGACGAGCACCCCCGTTTAAAATATTGGGAGTCCCCCCCCCTCGGGAAAATGTGCATATCATCCTTTCTCGAGTGTATCTGAGCTCTGGTTGAGTTTTAAGTTTGCTAGGTCAATAGAAATATTGAAAAACTTACTGGAATTCCAAATATGGTATGCAGATATTTCCTTATAAGGAAGTTGGAGAAAGTCGACACTTTTCAAGGGAACTATTTTGATATGTTATTCCAAAGCAGGATCTCACCTTATAGTGGGGGCTATGCTCATTTTTCTGTTGGTAGTTTTTCGTTTACTTTTACTTTAAGGGAGCATTCATTATTTATGCCAGGGGGTGGGCTGGCAATTATTAAGGGGGACCATGTTAAATTTGGCACGTTCAAGTAGAGGGTCATCAGATATAAAAACAAGTGTGAGGATTATTATGAATATTGCCTAAAGGGGTTTTGAGTTTTTTATTGATACTTTGAGGGGGGTGAAGTTTTTTGGGGGCTGAATGAAAAATCTTGCCAGCCCACCCCCTGGCATAAATAATGAATGCTCCCTACCACAACAAGGCTTAAAACTGGAATTAAACCATTGCTCACTGGAGTTCCAGTAAATCCCCCTACAATGAGATATACTTAGATATATTTTTTATTCGAAACTGTAAGAAATAATAATGATTTACATTGGCAAAACTCCAATAAATATAAAAAAAGTACATTAAATTTTGCCTAATTTTGATTGTTTAATTTCACTTATTTGTTCAAAGAGGGGGTTCGAAGGCTTGTCATGATGGAGTGATTTTGCAAAGTAGTTCTTCTTGTTCTGTTTTGGTCACCCATACAAAATTTTGCTATGTTTTCGGATTATTTTCTATTAATTTTAGTAACATTTTTCTTGTGATGCATCCAAGGGGGCCATTTGACATAAATTGATTTTGGTTTTGATTTCTGTGGTATGGAAGAGTTCATATAGTTGGGTAGGATAAAATTGCTCTTCCCTTTCAGTTCTTAATTTTTTTTCTAACACCTTGAATGACCTGCTTTGTCTCCCGTTTTCCATCCGTAGGTCATGGAAGGACATTGGAAATCCCAGAGGGGTGAGGGTGGGGAGTCAATTTACTTTCTTTGGAGGGATGAGGGGAGGGGGTCTCCTCTCAACACCCTTCTTTGTGGGGGGATATTTTCTGGAAATGTCTGGTTCCATATTATCCATACCCTCCTACGAAGGGATTGGAAATGCTGTCAATTTACCTGATCTTTTCCATACAAATACTGTTTTTTTCTTTGAAAATTGCATAGAGGGGGTAAGGATATTTTTTGGAAACACGATTATGATTATGATTTTTATACTACTGACAGTACAGATTTTTAAGGGTTTTTTTTCTGACTTTTCTAACTAGGATTCTGTTAGGGGTAGTTAGGAAACTCAGTATTATTAAGCAACTCTTTCCAAGGAAAAAAAAATCTTCAGATGTTTAGGTTTTGCCAGATTTCTAGGATTCTGTAATGGGAAGTTATGTTTCTCTGGGGTTAAAATACATGTCCACAATACACAGCTCTTCAAATTCTATTTGTCCAACAAGCACCCCCACCCAACTGATATGAGTGAGTGCTCGACCTTGACTTTTTTGATCACTAGTCCCATCAGGACAAGTAGCTCAGAAACGTTACTTGCCTTAGCCAACTGGCTTATCAATTATAGTCCATTATAGTCTAGTTTTGATCATTTCTAAATGCTGCTGTCCCCTCTGGCGACCATGACTCATAGCGCAAAAACAATAGAGTGTTTTGTTATGACGTCATAGTGAAATAGGGCAATTATTGTCAGAAATTTGCTATGATATTATTGCATTGTATAAGAATTAGTCGTTCTGTAAGAGGTATAAACATTGGAGTTCCGCTTTTAGGCAGTGCCTAAATCTATATATTATATATGACTGAGTGCAAACGCTACAGTATATAGGCGAAACCAAGTGAACGCTTCAATGAACAAAGAAGTACTTTAGATTCTGACAGTCAATCTACCCCCACGACTGCTGCTGCCATCCATTTCCATGATACACCTAACCACACTGCGTCTGACATCCTTTAATCCCTTTAAAACTTAAAGGCCCATCACCAACCGACAGCCTTTGCGGTCTATTTGCCAATTAGAGCGCCCGAAAAACCATGGATAAATTTGAAAACAAAAGAAAACTGGGCGCAAAGGCTCCCGGTTGATGGTGGGCCTTTAAATCTAACCGCGATTCTGTACGAAAAGCCAGAGAAGCATTTCTCATTAACCGAGGTCAAACTTTGTGCCCTAATGGTGGGGGTTATTGCCAAAGCCTGTTGGGAACATTTTTCTTTGGCAAAAACCCAACAATGTCTCATTCACAAAACTGGGTTGGAATATTGAGTATTTCCAATGTCTTTTCAATAATCGAAGGGAGTTGCTGTATGGATCAGGGGCGTACAGAGTATTTTCGTGAACCGTGATCGACCCGTTTTCGTGATCCGTGAAAATGCCAAATATTATTTCGTGATTCGTGCACAAGAATCGTTAGTCACTAGCATTTCTGGCATATTGCACAACATCAAATCACCATATCTTTTGACTTTGGAGTATCTTTCTTAATGCTGTTGATAAGGCCTAATAGATTCTATTGTCGATCACACAATACTTCTCCACAAGCTAAAAATCTACGGCGCGTCTTAGATCATAACGCGTTGGTTCGTATTTGAGTAAACGAGGTCAGTGTTGTGTGGTCGACGGCCAATTATCTAACGCCGGGTTTCTAAATTGCGGCATTCCTCAGGGTACGACACGTCGATCGAGATGGCCTCATCAAAGCTAGACAGTGCTATTGGAGCAATTTTAAAACGTGTTAGCTAGTTCCCCCCCACCACCACCCTTCGGTCAATGTACCTATCATTTGCTCAACCGTATTTTGACTACTGCAGTGTGAAACTGCTGGCCATTCAAATGTTTAAAATTTATAATAATCTTTCAACAAAATACCTTATCTAGAAAGCGGATATACCCTTTTCTCAACTCCCTAGGCTCAACGACGTCATTTAAACTGCCCCTCTCTAAACCTAATTATGACAAGAGGCGTTTCGGGTATAGAGGTACATTTGTATGGAATCGTCTTACAGAAAAGCGTCAATGCAAATCAATGAACTCTTTTAAGTCTAAACTTAATGAGTTGCCCTCCAGCTTCTTCGATTCTCTTAATTGATTATATACGAGAATTTTTATTTACTATAGTAATATTTATATTAGGTGATGCATAATTCCTTTTTCACTGATTTTTTGTAAAACGGCGTAAGCTGAAAAAAACAACCGTGTTTAAATAAAACATCTCCCGAGCAGTGTGAATAGATTGATATCTGGAGAACATCTGTTATCCATGGAGGTCTTTCTTTTGCACTAGTCTTATGTGGGATTTATCGCAACCATGGCAACGGTTGCCAGGGGAATGAATTTCTTGGACTTTGGGTAAACATTGTGCTCACAGCGATTTTCAACATGCACGTTTGCGTGCTAAGTGTACAGGTAAGTCATATTATTACAAGCGTGGGTGCCCCCAAATAGTAATATATTACGAAATAGAGTCCTTGGAGCATTGTGCCACCTTGCAGTGAAAGTCCAAAGTTGCTAGAAATGCTGAAAAAACATCTTTTTGTCTCAGTAATATATATAACTTTTGACCATATGATGTAAATCGGATTATATTTCACCGTCGTGGCAAATTTATCGAGTTCTTCCTTTTGCACTAGTCTCATGTTTGTTTTCCGTAACCATGACATTGGTTATCAGGGGCATAATTGTGTAAATAAATTAGGTTTTAATGGTGATTTTAAGTGCATTTTTGCATGTTTCAAAACCAATAAACCATGTAAGTCATATTACTCTAAGCGTAGATGAACCTAAAGAGTACATTATTACGGACATTTAGAGCATTGTGCTACCTTGAAATGAACATCGAAAGTTGCTTAAACTGCTCAAAACTCCACTTCGTTGTATCACTTATAATGGAAACTATAAGAACATATTTCTATGCCATGTAAATTGGTTCCTATTTCTCTATCGCAAGAAATCTATCAAGATCCTTCTTTTGCACTAGTCTATGTTGATTTCGTAACCATAGCGACGGCTGCCAGGAAAATTAATCTTGTTTAACATTTGTTTAAACGCATTTGAATATGCTAGCGATTTTTACAAGCATTTTTGCTTATACAGTGATAAATAAGAGCCATTATTTTTTGGGTTGTCGTGCATTTTTAGATAGCTGGGCGCCATTTTTTATTTCGGGCGCAGAGCATTCTGGGACAGTCGGAAGATGCCGTGAAGCGTTGAGATTTTCGTGTTTCTGTCTGTCTGGGCAATCGATATCAGCTGGACAATCGATATCCAATCGATATCAGCAGGGGTCGCCTCATTAAGGTGCAAGAAGAGAACATAAATCAGGATTCCTGTGCAATTTCGTGACGTCACATTTTTCCACAACAAGATGGCGGCCACGTGAAAGCAAACTCCGGTTCTTCGACCGAAGATGAGGCTATCAGATAACTCAGCTGGTAGAGGTCGTGGGTTCGAATTCCTCTCGGGGTCAGATATTTTTTCTCTTTCTCCACTTACTAGGGCTAACGCCTAGAAGTATACATGGGATATCTCATTAGCACTTTAGCTTGAGAACCTTCGCGCACGTTGTTCGAAAAAAAAATCATCCACGTCCTTAGTTTAACCAAAATATGTCAACCTATATATCGTTGGAAAGCTTATAGAACGGACTAGCGGGCTATGCAAAAAGAAATCACTTATTGATACCTGGTGTGCTATTTTCACGAGCTAATGCTGTCGAACTGCTGGACCAAGTAACACATTGTTTTAATCCTTAAAGGTGTTTCTCAAAAACAGTGTCTGCGATTTTTAAAATTTTGTTCTTACCTATTAAATGCAATTAAATGCAAAATCCACCTATTAAATGCAATTTCTCGACTGTCTCGATTGAACCTGGAATTAGTCTGAGGGCCTCTTCACATGATTCCGGAATGACTTTCATTCTGGAATGAGTTCATTCCATTCCCGTAAGATTTCTATATATTTTGTATACATTTGTTCACATGATACCGGAACGTAATTTTGCTCCCGTGTAGGTCATTCCGGAATGAGTTCATTCCGGTTTTCAATCGGAGTGAAAATTTCGTTCCGGTATGGAGTTTCATTCTGGAATCATGTGAACTGAAATTGAACTTCGTTCTCGGACAAAAATCACAAACAGTGAAGTCTGGAGCGAGTGGCGCATGCGTGAATATTTGTTTTCTTATTTGGTACCAAAATCTGAAACTGATTGATCACGTCATGTGAATACAGTACGAACTTCATTCTAGAATGAAACTGATTCTGGAATGAAACTCATTCCAGAATCATGTGAAGAGGCCCTAAGACACTGTGGAATTGACCAAAAATAATCGAGTAAAATTAGCTATTTTTCCATATGTAACCGCAAGAAGAGGAACCCGTGACGCATTTTACATGCATTTGGGCATTTCAAACCTGTTCTATAATCGTTGAGATTCATGATTAATCGCAAACGCAGATAAAACAAGGCAGCAGAGAAGGTATAGACCCATATCACATTAATATGGCTTAATGATATCTTATAGTTATCAGGAAACGTCCAGTATTCAATTCAGCACACCCGTATTAAAAAAACTGCAAAGTTTGGTGAAGTTTGGTTGAATACTGACCGATATAATATTTTTTGATTAATTTTGTATCGATGCGCTACTATCCTCGTTTTGATGTTTTTGCCCATACATTTATTTGCACAAAAATATTAAGCAATTCATATCTTAGCCAGTTGCGAGTAATTCTTCCTAAACTTTGCAGCCTTTCTATCTAACTATAAGATGATATACCTATAAGATAAAAGGCATATTAACGTGATTTGGGGTCGTTTGGTTCAAATCACACAATCAGAAGATATTCATTTCTATGACATGAAAATACTCATTCTTTATGATGAGAAAATATTTGTTTGTTGCTGTCATCCCTATCTAAGGGGCAGACCATTTAGCTTTTGAGGGGAGGGGTGGGTGGTTTTTTTGCAAGTTTTTTTTTCCTTCCTCTGTTATGCGGCGAGATTTTTTCCAATAAGAAAGAAGGGTTTAAGTCACCATTTTGGTGTGTAGGATTTTTTTTTAAATCCCCCCCCCCACAGAAGTTAAATGGTCGGCCCCTAAGCATAGGTCAGTATAAAAGTCTTTAATAAATATGTCTGTCGACTACATATTCGGCCTGTTGTTAAGGTATACGGTAAATGAAGTAATAGTAATCCGTTCAATTATCTCCAGCCTGGGTGTGCTTCATTGACTGAACGCTATTCAGAATGTCTCATTTTGTGGATTTCAAGGTTTCCAGAGACTAAAATATAGACTGGGGTTCTGATAATCGGAAGATATGGCTATTTTTTATTATTAATTCTGCTCACAGTCAATTTGATTCGTCTAAAAGTCTCCGGATTGTGTCAGTTGCGTGATTGCGTTGACGCTCTTTTATTTCTGAAGAAGCAGGACCTGTATGACGTGACCCGTCCGCCATAGAGAGTAACATAGATATATGTTGCTTACCTGCTCGGAGGTCTGTTTGAAAAAAAAACGGTGATGGATTGCCAGATGTGTGATATTGTGCTACTTTGATGAAAAACAAGCGTGCGCAAACGGTTAGCGCAACCTAGGTCAGAGTAAGGGATAAAGTTGCCCGAGCGCACATGCGTAAATAAAACCAACTTCACCTCAATCTCAACCTCGTCCCCAGGGTCTTCTCGGTCGTTTTTCAAAATGGTGGTTGACTCGGGAAGAAGACCCTCAGTAGTTGCGTCACATGACCGTTTCGAAACAAAGGACAACCTCGTTCCCATCATTCTCGTACCCAGAGCTCCCCGGTTCGCTCGTCACTTCGCAGGGGAAGCTCTGGGGACATCCATTTGAGGGCCGTCGCTGATTGGCTCATTTTGAACGTTTGAGCATGCGTTGAAGGTCTTTCTCTCAGCGACTTGGTTTTAATCTCGCGCATGCGTCAGTGGCTGTCACCAGAGCCTCCCCCGCGAGGTTGAGGGAATTCGTTCTCATGTCTCAAACAGTGGTTATGCCACTCAGCCTCCCCCAGGATGTGCTCGACCAACCGCCATCTTGAAAACTACCCACAAGTTTCAATCTCGTACTCAGAGCCTGGTAATCTTTTGGCCAGCGATAAGGTTCAGGGCTTCTGGGGAATCCATTTTTTTTAAAACTTTGATAAATGTGATAAATGTCGCAAGTGACAGGGAATTTCTGCAGAAACCCATCCATGGGAAAAGCTGAATTTCCCAAGGCACACGCAGCGTGTGGGAAGTGTTCTGAAATCACAAGGATAGTCATGGGAAATCCAAACACTTCCCATTCCTCTACCATGGGAAATTCAGCTTTTCCCATAGATGGGTTTCTGCAGAAATTCCCTGTGAGTTTCATGGCCAGGCGCTCGATGTTGATATTAATATATGTTCGTTATAGGAGAGACCTCACCCTACCTGTTTTCGTTTACATCTCGTTCGAACACGTACTTGTCAAGAGTGTGGGAAAAAAAACAGTACTGAAATGTGCAGAGTATATAATGCAACACGTAAACATTACTTTATATCTACAGTATTGCGTCACTATTTCAGTTTCGAGTGGGAGAATCTCTCTATATACACCCTACCTTGTAAACCTCTTACGCATGAAAACGAGTATAAGTGTTCAAATTGGCTGAAAACTGTGTAATAAGTTCATTGAAAGTCGTGAGCAATTATACATAATTTATATTCATATTATTTTGATTTAAAACTTTTTTATCTCTGCAGGGGTGCTGTAATAATGAAACCGACTAAATGTTATATTTCATTTTTTGCGAAAACTAGGGCGCCGCTCCTGCATAAACGACTCGTTATCCCAATCAAGTCACTTTTTATTTGTGTTAACATTGTAATGAACTGTCGGAATCGCGTGTCCAAGAAAAAATAACCGCCGCACTTTTGAATTACAGAGGTTTGAAAATGACCCAAATTTAGGGTGTCTAGACACCTCGGTGACCTACACTATTTTGACAACCTTGTGCAAAATCTAGAGCGCATGAATTCATGTTTAGAAAGCACAAGTCAGTAGAGCAAAGGATACTTATTACGCATGAAAAAAATTATTTCCAAAACTCATCGCGAACTTCGTATTTTGCGCACTGCAAAAAGGCATAATTTTAGCTAGATTCAAGGCCCTCGCGGCCTCAAAACTAGGGGGTGGTCAACTCCGAAACAAAACATCCGAAAAAAATTTAAATGCCGCCATTCGTAATTGTTTATGGTAGGATTCAACTGCTGAAAAAATCAGGGAAATCGGTTGACCCCATCTTTTGACTTTGCCCGGTTTTCTCAGACAATGGCTCTTAATTCCCTATCTCCATTCTCTTGACTTAGTGCTACGGGGCCACAGACTTGCCTGAACAATTACATACATTCGTTTCTAGGTAAGTTCTTCGTTTCTTTTTAAATGCAATTTGTAAATCCCCGTTATTATATTCTACAGATTAGATTATAGCGGAGCTTCTTTGCGGCCGAAGGCCGCAGAGCGGAGCACCATACCTAAGAAAAAAGCGTAAAAAAGCAACCCAAATGGTACGGTACGCGTCCAAAATGATCGCAAATAGAGCGAATGTAAGAAATCCACAGGGTACCCAAAACTATCGCAGAGGGATCGAAATGAGTTTTGAACGTCGAAGGTCATTTCCCAAGGTCATTTCCCATGGGCCAGAATTGCTATACAATCAGGGACATATCTGATTTAAATTTAGTTCTACCTAAAAGGCATCTGATTGGCCGCCGCCTCGGATAAGACTCGGTTACTCCGAAAAACCTCCGAAATTTGAGATCTGTTCGAGCAAGTGTCAATCAAGAAAAATGATTGACAGGAGGTTTTTCTTACTCGCCATTTGACCGGTTTTAGAGAGAAATCCAAGTTGTGCCAACTTCACTTTTGGCTAACGAATGAAAAGTTTGAAAGCGCATCTATAAACATGGTAAAACATTGAAAACTGCGACGAATAAGATTCAGCGTTAACTGCTGTTTTAGTGCGAACGAACGCCGCAGATATAAAGCAAGTCCTGGAGTATGTATCATACAAATAACGAAAATGAGTTCCAAAGGAGTTCGAAGAACAAACGCCGGCAAAGACGCTTTAGGCCTCGTAAAAACTGACTGAAGAATAGCTCATTTGCAAAGAGCCTGCTTGTATGCGCGGTAAGTATAATGTGTCGTGTTTTACTTGAAGAGCTCTTGCGGCCTGTCGTCAGTGTTACATGTTCGGAAATAGAATGGTGCAAGATTTTCGCGACGTCATTGCAGAAATTCCCCTCGAATCCTCTTAGTAGTAGCTAACAGGAACGATGGTCACAAACTCAAGACATTTCTCTCGTGACTGTGTTGTGCTTGTATTAATTAAGATCTAAAAATATCAACAAAAGCCTGAAAATAGAGCGCGGAGAACAAAAGGATACATTGTCTCTTCTAGAACCGTTAAATCTCACACCTCGGGCTCTAAAAGTCTCTCCTTTCTGAAATCTATCTCAGGTAGTTCGGTAGTGGCTATTTTCTGCGGCGAAATCTGCTTTTAGTTGTATACTTTATGAGTCCTTCTGAAGGGTTGGTGGACACTGATGAAGAAATGAACTTAAACTTTGTATCCGTCAGAATCTCATAGAGACTACAAGCGGAAAACGGTAGACTACACTTTAAACTACCAACCAAACGAAAAACCCTCTGCAAGAACAAAGGGAAGGAAATTGTAGACGATTCCTTAACCTATCAATATGGGGGGATGCATTTTTTAGTTCCCTCTTTAATTCGACGAAAAATGCTTATATCTGAGTCTAACAAAGCGGTTTCGAGCCATTTTCTTTGTATTTGGTCTACTTTCAATTGAACTTTGGCGCGCATAGAGCGTGACGTTAACAATATGCATAAATTTGCATACGCAAAATGTCCCTGCATTCTGCCCCATGCGCGCCGACGGTGAAGCCTGCACCATTCGCAGTCGCTTTGATGCATCTAGTCTCCTTCGCAGTCGTGTGCTCATGACGTCACAACATAGCGGCGAGCCAGTGACGGAGGGAGGGAGGGGTCGGTGGCGCGCGCTCATTACGTCGCAGCATGACGGTATGGTAGTGAGGGGGAGGGGGGTGGTCGGGGGGGGGGGGGGTGCTGCTTAGGTGCTCATTTCCACTAAGGCAGAAGCGAGTGACGTAGCGGTTTTATTTGGATAAATATTATTGGCACACAAAGTCACAAAAAGTTGGGTCTAAAAGATGGCGGCAGAGCAATTCGTGGTTCAAAATTCCTGGATAAAGGCTAGCAGTTTTTATAGGAAGAAGGCAGGACATTCACAGTTCCGAACAGGATAACACTTTTAGAGAATACTACATGGAAAGTGCTCCCGTACGGAATTTACGCACGAGTTTGTTCGTGTCAGAAATGGAACGAGCGAGGCATCTTGCAAAAAAGGGGAGAGAAAACAACATCCATTTATCTCAAATATGCTGTCAAATGAATAAGGTAAAACTTTTCACAATATTTTACTTCTGTAATAAGAAATCACGAAGCATAACTTAACCAAAGACAATTTGCTCGTAATTAATGTTACCTTGAAGTCATGATTTTGCGTAAATTATTTCGACTTCACTATCCATTACGATGCAGCTTTCTGTTTCCATTGCCTCAATTTGTTTTTGTTGCTTTGATTGGTGCCACTTTCGAGTGAGTTTTCAGTTCAAACTCGTTGTCATTTTGTGGCATTGACTTGGTTTATTTCAGCTTCAGAAATCACTCCAAACTAGCGATTTAGCTTCTCAGACTTCCAGGCTCGTATTCTCCACCGTCATTCTTTTACAGGCTGGATAAAATCCACCATGTATTGGACAATTTCCTTCCGATAAATATCATGAACTTCACGTTCTTCGTGTTTTGTTTGCAAACTTTTCTTGAGCAGTTTGAATGGATGACTAGCTTTTTCTTGTGTTTTTGTTTTCCGTTTTTGTTTGCAAGTCTTCCACAGAATTACTTTAGAGTGACTGACAAGTCAACTTTCTTCCAGTGTTGTAAAGATTGTTTGGGAAATCAAAAACTGCGACTGATTTTGAGACGACGGTGAATGAATTCTTGGAAAAGTGAGCGAACTCCCGCCAAAACACAACGCAAGCGCGTGTGTCGCTGCAGTGAAAAAAGCCGTTCGCGGTTCTGATTGGACGAATCGTTTTTGTCACGCGTGAACAATGTCCTCGCGACTGCTGATTGGCTGGAAGCCATTTTCGATGGAAAATTTACGATATAGCTAAACCGTGCGTATGTCTCAGCTAAACCGTGCGTATGTCTCAGTATGTATATGATAAAGGTTGTATCTACACGGGGGAAAAGCTACTCAGAATGAACTAAACGTTTGCTGTTAGTTAAGGTCTCGGTCAAGGAAAACGACGTGCTTACGGAAAAACATTCTCGTCGCGTCGCAATTTATGCTATGATAATCAGCTATATATCGTTTTAAAGCTAAAAGACTGTTCTATCTTATGAAGTCGTTCATTTGAGCGGAGTTCAGATTTTTCTTATATTTTAACGACCCCGATCTAAAAAACTACATTGTTTACTTTAGAAGCTCCAGACCATTAGCGATTTGTTGCACAATTTCAAACTTTGTCGGATTTTAATCTTGGATAAATGAACTGCAAAACCGTGTGAGCGATTTTTCATATTTTGCATATTTACGAAAATATTAGGTCGCAAAGTTGAAAGTCCAATTTTTTGAAATTTGCTGCCGCAAAATTTATCATAAAAACGTTTTCAAGTAAAAAATACAAATTTCCTCACACGGGTTTCTAGGTGTTATCAGCTTCTAACGGCACAGAAAATTTGACGCCGTTATCTTAATCATGCGAGGTCAGCAGCTTCGCGAAGGTGAAAATTTGACCTAAAATTTAAGTGCTAGAAAAAGCGTGTAAAGTTAATTAAAATACAGGATGTTGTTGGAGCCCGTTTTGGGGTAGAGGTCTTCGTTGAACATCTTCTGAGACCAAAAGATGCGGCATATCTTCCGCAGGCAACCATCTTGTTCATGCAATGGTCTTGTTCATGTCTGCTTTCACAACGTGCCAGCACTCAGATCCGTAAAGGAGGATAGATTTGACGTTACTGTGATACAGTCTCCGCTTGGTCTTCATGCTGTACTGCTTGTATTTCCAGATAGGTTGAAGCCGTGCAAAGGCCCCTCGCGCCTTGCCTAACCTAGATTGAATTTCCTTCTTAGCTCCATTATCCTTGCCGATGAGACTGCCCAGATAGGTGAATTCGTCTACGGAGTCAAGAGCGTTTCCATGGATAATTACAGATGAAGGATTCTATTCTAGAATTGATGGACATGACTTTGGTTTTTGAGGTGCTGATGTTAAGTCCGGTTTGGCTTGAAAACTTTTCTAGTCTGTCAGTTTTCTCCTGCAGATGGTCACTCTGCCAGATCGACGGCAAGGTCTAGATCCTCGAGGTGGGAGAAAAGCGTCCACTGGATGCCCCTGGCCATATCTGAATTTGTCTGTCGCCTGATCCAGTCGATGGTCACTAGGAATAACATGGGGAAAGAATGCAGCCTTGACGAACACCAGAATTCACGTGAAATGGTTCTGAGATGGCACTGCCGTCGGTGATGACGCTGCACTCAAAGTAACTATAGAAGAGGTTGATAAGTGTGATAATCTTACCAGGGATCCCATGACTCCAGAATCTTCCAAAAAGTCTTTCCATGCACACTATCGAACGCTTTAATAAGTCTATAAAATTGATCTACAGTGGGGCATTCCATTCCAGACACTGCTCTATGATGTTCCTCAGTGTGAAGATCTGGACTATGGATCCTCGCCCCTTGCGAAATCCAGCCTGTTCCTGTATCAGCCTGCTGTCGATGGCTGAATCAATTCGATGAAGTAGAATCCTGCAAAAGATTTTGCTTGGAATGGATAGAGGTGTTATGCCACGCCAGTTGTCACAGTTTTGTAGGTTGCCTTTCTTTGGGAGTCTAATGATTAGACCTGGCCTAGTCATCTGGGATGGTGTTTGTGTCCCAAATCTTGCTAAAGAGGTCAACCAGCACAGTTGTAGCGGTATCAAAGTCAGCTTGAGCATTTCCGCGTGGATGGAGTCGACTCCGGGTGCTTTGCCATTCTTCATGGCTCTGATAGCTTCTCTAACCTCCAAAGCTGTGGGTGGGCCTATATCGATGTTAAGAACGTCATGTGATGGAGGGGACTTGCTGGCTCATCTGGTTCAGGTTGGTTGAGAACTTCCTGGAAGTGCTGAACCCATCGGGCTGCCTGCTCGCGCTCGGTTGTCAATGGAGAACCGTTCTCGGCTCTAACTGGTGGTGAATAGCTGATGTAGTTACCGCAGAGTTGTTTGGTAATCTTGTAAACCGTGCTCAGCTCTCCTCTCATAGCAGCAAGCGCGGCTTTGCAAGCCATCTGTTCAATGAATGTGCGTTTGTCCTTTCTGGCGCTCCTCTTCACTTCTCTATCTTTGGACACATATGTCCGTTGGGCTTGTTCTTGTTGCCTTGGTGATTTCGTGTTGAGCATCTTCAGTTTAAGTTGTTTCCGTTCGTCTATCTTCTCCCATGTCTCGGGTGTTAACCATTGCTTGTTCTTCTATTCTTGAAGCATACGGTTAGTCCAGTCATTCTATGAAAAAATCAGGGCCAACCTAATTGCACTAATTGCAACAGAAAGTTTCTCAACGGTTTTAGGGCCAGAAAGTAACCCTCGAAAACATATCAAAAGTCCTAAAAAATCATAGAACGGGAAAGTACTTAAATTTAGGAGGTTTTATTTTCTTTTGTTGGCGGCCATTTTGGCTTTTGTTATTAATGAGTTTTGCGGCACTTGGAGCTCTACGCTGATAAATCTAGTTATAGACTGAAACGCGTAACAGGTCAATATTCTAGCGCTTTCCTTTACATAGAAATGACCCCTTATGTAGAGTCTATTGATGTTTGACAACCGAATCCATTACTAAGAATTGTTGATTTGTGTATGGAAACATGTTTCAAGATTCCTAGTCAGGCACTGTATTGGAATTATGACATGGGAAAATTCTCTTAGTCAAAGTGTAGTTTACAAAAATAACATACCTAACAAAGTATATATAACACGAGTGAGTCCATTTTAAACAACTAAAAATTTAAACACTTAGCTGGAAATACTGTACAGTATAGAGAAAATCAAAAGCTTCGCTAAACTTAAGTGCGGCAAAACTCATTAATAACAAAGGGCAAGATGGCTGGCAACAAAAGAAAATTGTGCCGTATTTTCAAACTTGAATATTGAGATGTTCCCCTACATGGATGTTTTAGGACTTTTAGTATGTTTGTTAGGCTTACTTTATGGCCCTAAAACCCCTGAGAAACTTTCTGTTGCAATTAATGCTAGGTCATTTCACAAAATGACTGGACTAGGTGCTGGCTGTTGCTTAATTTTATGTTGTCTTGATCTCATTCCATCTTGTTTCAACCGGGATGTCATCCTCAATAATGTCGGCAAGGGCTTGAAAGCGGTTCCTTACCTCTAGGACAAACTGCTTTTGGATCTTGGGTTTTCTTTGCTGGTCTTGTTTCTTTACCTTGCGAAGTTTCAGTTTCACTGTTGCTGCAACTAGGCTGCGGTCACTCGATACATCGGCTCCTCGAAACGCCCTAACATTTTCAAGAGATCGCCTCCATTTTCCATTGACGATGACATGGTCAATCTGATTGAATGTTCTACCGTCTGGTTACCTCCAAGTGAATTTGTGGATGTTCTTGTGGGGGAAGATGGTACCTCCAATTACAAGGTTGTTGTTGAGAAAGAAATCAGCAAGGCGTTCGCCGTTGTTGTCCATTGTGCCACAGCCTTGCTTGCCCATAGCTCTTTTGTACTTGCTGTTGTCTGCGCCTACCTTGGCATTTACGTCGCCAGTAACCAGGTGCATGTCGTGGCGAGAAACCTTGGATATAACTCGGGTTAGATGTTCATACCAGTCATCTTTTGCGTCGTCATCAGCTTCGTTTGTTGGTGCGTAACACTGGATGATCGTAAGCTTACAATATTCATAATCAAAACGGGCTCTCAGGATTCGATCGCTGATTGACATCCCATTCTAATAAGGTGTTGACAGGTGTTGACTTCTTGGCAATAATCAAAGCCCCGCATTTGGTGAGGGTGTTTTCGTGTCCTGAATACAATATAACCGAGCCATCAGATGTTCTTTGGCCTTCAGATCCTGTCCAACGGCGTTCGCTAATGCCAAGAATATCCAAATCATACTTACTCATTTCTCTTAATACCCTGATTTTGATGTTTCGTACATGGTGCTCAAATCTGTGCCTTTGACCCGAGTACACTATCTCTCGCAAATCTAACTTCCCCATACAGGCTTTCATTAGAGTTGTTCATACTGCCATTGATTACTCGGCTCAAGTCCACCTATGGCCTATAGATGGTTGATTTGTCGCCGTTGTCGTAGTTTCCGTAACAAATTGCTTTTTACAGGGTGATGTAGTTGGCCCCAGGCCCAACACAACTTGGAGGACCAGGGGATCACTCTTCGTCTGGCCCCTACCTTTCGACCTGTTCGGCATGGCTGGCCCTACCAGGAGTTCAAGACTCCCGCCGACATAGCTCTAGAGGTCATTGGAACACACAAACCACTCCACCACAATAAGGCGGTGATCCCAAGCGGAGCGGTTAACTGTCTAATACCGAAGTCTAACTAATAAGACGTGTGTGTTGACAAAAACACTAGCTTTCTGTACTCTCAGTGGAATTTCTCGAAAATAATTTTAATGTTTCTTGTGCACAGCAGAAGGTATTGAATTGGCACATTAAACTGAATTTAATAAAAAGAATACATAAAACCTTACGATTTGCTAGTAAGCTATAGTAAAAAGGTACCAGTCAGAACAATTGGAAAAAAAAACACGAATACAACGTGTTTCGTCTCACACTTAGAAATTTTGTGCTTCAATCTAATTTACAAAATTTTAGTGGGTGATGTATGTGCCCTTTTATTGTTTTTTTTTCTTGGTGATAACCCATGTGTTTATGTTTGCATGTCCATACCTGCAAACCCTGAAAACTCCAAAACCAAAACATTTTGTCTCAAATACAACAAATTTACCCGGGAGATATTCCAGTAAATATTTGGAAAGTTTCATTTTTTTCCCGGGAGACTGAGGGTGAAAACAGGGAGTCTCCTGGGTAAAATGGGTGAGTCGGCAGGTATGCACTTCAATGTGCAAAACATGGTTGTAATTGCACTGTGTAAATAAAACTGTTTGGTTTAGACTGTTTGGTGAAGACACAGCTTTTCATGACTATTTATGCAAATTGGAAAAGCTGAATGGTATAATTTTCATTGAGACGATGCGATACCAAATTATGTAGCACCCCTAATATATAGATTTAGGCAATGCCTAAAAGCGGAATTCCAATCATACACACCCCACGTCTTACTCACAGGGAGCTCACCTTTACAGTTTAATTCAAGAACATTCATGTTACCATTATATGGCAATGATAGTATTAGCGCGTTCTGATATGCTAACAAGTCGCAGTTCACGACCGGTAAAAGATAATCTCATTGAAATAAAAATGAAAAATAAGATTTTCAGCGAAATCCAAAACAAAGAATACTTGACATAGTATTTGTCTCATTGTACTAACTAAATCTAACATGTGACAAAGGAAAATCAAGGCTAGAATATCAGTAAAGATTACTCAAAACTATAATTCGAGTTTAGCCGGAGAAAAAGAAACCTCGAGGGAGCCAACTAAAGCAGCAATAACTTGGAAGCTAAAAATATAAATAGCATAAGAAGCAATTTCAAGCTTTGTGCTTACCGATAACTGATAGTGAAGTCGTTTCTTTCCTCCGAAAGTCTCCGTCGTGTTGAGTTGAATTCATTCTTACTTGGCAAGCTTTTGCACAAAGCCAATTTTCCTAAATATATTATTCGGCTAAAACCATTGCAATTTTCTGTTATTGTCAATCCCGTTCAATCCAGTTCTGGCTCCCTGTTCGTAGATCTCAGATGAGTATTCGAAGAACACGTCGTTTGCAGCCTTTACGAAAGAAACTGTTGTTTTTCTTCAAAAGAACGCCGAAGTCTTGCTTCGCCGTGGGCCGGGTATTCTGCAATCTAGCCTGAATCTTTTGCAACTCCCTCATAGTTTTTCCAAAATGACTAAACAACATTATGAAATATCGGCGAAGGAATCGAATCCGAAGTATTTTGACAATCATTAGAGAATTCTTTTGAGCAAATTTGGCGTGGTTCGCACCCACGTGTCTCAGTTTGACTCAACAAAAATTTCGTCTGAATGAATTTGAGTGAGCCGACGCGGGCGCGTGTTTTGTGAGTTTTTTCGGCGGGAAAATGAAGGAGCGACTTCCGGTCCGTGTCCTCTGCCAAGCACCGCGTTAAAGCACCGTGGCGCTGTGCAGAGAACAAAATGACGCGCGCGCTCAGTGATCCAAGACGGACTGTGATTGGCTGTGTACACGGGTCGCCAAAAACGCAAGTGCGCATGCGTAAATAAGAGCCCGCGATGTTTTCGTAAGCCGCTGAACGTATCGTTTTGGCTTGGATGGGTTGCTTTCTCATGTGACGTTGAATGATACGTATGGGGCTCCACTCCGTGCCTTCGGCACGGGGAGTTCCGCTATTAGTGATACCCATGGGAATTATTTTTTTTCCTCTCAAGAAAAAAAAACAGCAACATTGGTTTATATTTCTCTTTGACATAATCTTGAATGCTTTGGATAAAAATGTAAGCAGCTAATTGCTTGGATTAAATGATGTATAGACTACAATCAGCGACATAAATGCTTGAGAAAATGCTTTCAAAATCAGTTTTCTATACTTCAGACGACATATTTAAAAAAAAAACTTAGCGTAGGAAACCAACATTGAAATAGGGGGAGGGGGTTTATGAGTGACAGAGGCAAATTTTAAACTGGTTGATAGAAGACTTTGCGATTCTAACAGAAAAGCTACGTGTGTAAATTTTATCAACAATTTTGTCGCTGATTGTAGTATGATAGACCTCCTTTGCTTTGACGCACTAGTCAGTTGAAAGCCCTGCGCCCCCCTACCCGGGGAATAGCGGGGGTTTAATTTGATTTTAGATTGCTAAAGAAGTCACGGCATGCGGGAGATAAGTGGTTTTAAGATTGGGCTGGGATTCGCCAACTTTCCTGCTGATATTGGGGCTGGCACTTGGCTAAAGCGGCAGGAGTTTTTTTCTTGCGAATGAAAACTTGTTCCACACAGTGTATTATTATGCAAAGAAATTGGCGGCCCTGGGGCGGGAGACACAAGTCCAGATTAGACGCGAAAAAGTGCCTCCAATTGCAAGGAATTAACGGCGCCCTAGCAGCCTCGGAAATCTAATGCCCCGATATTCCCCGGGTTGGGAAGTGACTAGTGCGTAATGTTTACCCAATTCACATGACATGGCATTTATTTGAATAATCTTTCTTTGTTTGGGTTTCTTCCATATTCATATATCCTTTGATGCGTGGCAGAAAAAAAAACAAAGAAAGAATACTTGGGGAATTCCAAATGATCTGAAATGATACAACATTATGCCCTAGTGAATGTGGTCTATAACATAATTCGTACATGGTTAGAGCCCTTGAAGGATATACGCCAACTCTAAGGTTGCAGGCACAGGCATGTAAAGAAGGTTTTAATTTGTATTTGATATAGTTTCACTGGAGTAGATATAGTTTGGTCTTTGACATACGTTCCACTGAATTAGATAAAACAGGCTTGATTATTTTTGAAAATCTTTACGGTGTTTACATTATTCAAATCGTTGAACTAAATTCAGTTTTCATAGTGTCCAGGAAATCTTGGAATGTGTGGTTCCAGAAAATATCCATACCTCCCACCGAAGGGCATGGGAAATTCCGGAGGGTTGGGGGCCAATCAATTTACTTGATCTTCTCCATACAAATACTGTATTTTTGTTTTGAAATTCCAAGGGTTGGGGGGGTCACGTTCAACACCCTTCCGTGGGGGCTATGGATATTTTCTGCAACCCTACAATATTATAAAATAGGTAGTATGCACACTCTAGTTGGTTGAAAACTGTGCATTGTCACATCATAAACACACAGCAAATGCAATGCTATTTTATAAAAGCAATAAAACTTGGATGGGCAAACATTGAAACTTTTATTTTACTGAATATAAAACATTTCGGGGGGCTCATAAGAGACTATGTATGATTACTAAATACTTATCAAGAGAGAATGAGTTTAATGCATTTGCAGTGCCTTTTTTTAAGGATGTAAATGCATCAGACAATTTTACCACAATCTAAACCAGCTACATTGGTATACAGTACTTGAGTGACAAGTACTGTATTTTGGGACTTTGAGAAGTGGCGCATGGCGTATAGAGGTACCACTGTAGTGAGGATGCTGAGGTACTAAGACGATTACATAGCAGTTAGCATAGGGTGTTCAGGACAATTGTCTTGTGTTTTAGAGAAGAAACTTTATCCACTAGTTGGATAATCTGGTTGGTGAATACTAAAACAATAGATTAATGGTTCTAGATTTCCATGAGCTGATTGAAGATTTCTCATATGAATCTCCAGCTATATAATCTTATTGTTATATGTGTAGTGCTTGGTTCCAGAATATATTCATTCCCCCCTCTCCCCCTCTACTGAAGGGATTGGAAATTCCGGAGTGGTGGTGTTCAATTTACCGGACTTTTCTGATGGCTCAAAACTGTTTTGCCAGAAAAAGGGACTATGCGTTATAACTAACGTTCTATAGTATGGATCATCATCAAAATTGGTCAGTACAATAATTTCGACCAGAGCTTTATTTTAATAGATTTTGTTGCCATGGAAACGCTAATCACGTGACTCAGTGGCTGCCATCTTGGATTTTATATTTAGACCTTCTGAGGACAGCCATGTAAAGGTGAAATTGAAAGGTTTTCACATATTTAGACACAGGGAAACTACCTTCAAATGAAGCTAATTGGATAAGTCGCATTTCTTCAGCAAAAAAAACTGTGTTGTGAAAATCTTTCATTTGGACTTACGTTTGTTCAAACTTGAATGAAAATTTTTCTCAGCTCAAAGCTTTTGTATAAGACCTAGCCCTGTATTTGCCTGTAAGTAATATGTAACAGAACCATTTAGGTCTGGATGTCTAATTGCGCTTTCGGCTGTGTGAACGGAGTTCTTTTTTAGTATATGTGGGAGACTTCAACATGGAGCCTTTGCGAACTTCATCTTCTCGCTTAGAAAAACGCTTGAATGAGAACTTCTGTTCACTTGATTTTTATGAAATAAAAAACATATTCGCCAAATCCTTTCCAGCAACGTCTAGAAATGGTGTGGTTTGGGGGGTTTCTAGCTCAGCCATTTTTCTCGTAAAGGGGTAGAGAACAGAAATTTTCCTTAGCGTATTATATATATGATTTTGAAAAACTGTATTTATTAAAACATTATCTTAGATATCCAATTAGGTTTACAGAAAGATCAATGGTACAAACATTATTCTAAAAAAAAAACATCTGATTTTTATCTTATTTCTATACCTACACGGCGCTAAAAGTTTAATCCAAGATGGCGGACGGTGAGTCCCGTGACACCGTTACCATGGCAACAACATCTTTATCGTTATCATTATTCCAAAATAAGTTTGAGGCCCAAGTTTGAAAGATTTTCGTTGAAAAATAACGAAGTTATCAAAAAGCAGCCCTCGTCTTAACTGGTCCGAAGTTAATGCTGATCTTTATGACTTCCAATGCCGTATGCGACTTAATGAATACTACTTCGATGAAACAACTAATCCTAACGATCAGTCATCCACCACCAACGTTAATCACCCTTTCAACATAAAAAGCACCCAGACACCCCAATTCGACAGAGACAAATCCCTTGATACTTTTACTTTACACAACGCTCCACGTAGAAGGACAATAAAGAGACAATCTTACTGCCGCAGAAAGACAAGCTATCTTAGAACTTAAATCACGACAGGACATAAATATCAAGCCCGCAGACAACTAATCTACCTGATAATGCCCTTCTAGTCACGCTTGATGTTTGATTACTTTATACAAACATACCCCATACCGATGGAATCGACGCTTGTTATCATTTCCACTTTATCTTCAAGTCCATGGCACCGCCATGGGTACTAATGGCACCTTCGTTCGCTAATCTTTTTCTTGGGCATTTTGAAACTAACGCTCTTCTTAATGCACCCTATAAACCACACACTAGGCTCAGATTTATCGACGATATTTTTGTCATCTGGACAGAAGGCCCAGATAATCTCAGAACATCCGTCGACTATCTGAATAACATTCATCCTACAATCGAATTCACAAGCTCACATTCTCATGATCGCGTGCCTTTCCTTGACGTTAATGTGTCCTTCAATAATGGCTCAATTGAAACAGATCTCTATTCTAAACCTACTGATAAACATCAGCATTTACTATACACATCTTGCCATCCTCATCACACCAAAAAAGCTATACCTTACAGTCTCGCTCTTCGCCTACGCCGTATCTGTTCTACTGACGACTCTTTCGAAAAACGATGTAACGAGCTCACTAACTATCTTCTTAAACGAGGCTACAAACACGGATTTCTTCAACGACAAATACAACGCGCTACAGCCACTCCTCGCATAAATGCTCTACGCCCCACTAATCGACACAAACAATGTAACCGTGTCCCTTTTGTTATAACCTATAACCCCACACTTCCTAACATCAATCATATCATTAAACGTAATTTCAATTTACTTCTTTCCTCTGACCGCTGCAAAAAAGCTTTCGCTGAACCACCTATCATAGCATACCGACGCTGTTCGAATATTAGAGACACCCTTGTCAAAGCTAAATTCCCGTCTACTACTACTACCTCTAATGGTTCAGACCTTTCACCAGGCGCTTTCCGCTGCGACAAAAGTTGCTTAACCTGCCCATATATAGAAAACGGAAACGGACAAACAACATATACTTTTTTCTCGACCGGTGAAACTCGCTCTATAAACTCTCAAATAACTTGCGACATTAAAAATGTGATTTATATGATCCAATGCAAACGCTGTAACTTGCAATACATAGGAGAAACTAAACGCCAACTTAGTCAACTTTAATGATCATCGCAAAATCGACAAGCCCGAATGTAAATCTAAACCCACCACAGCCGCTGAACATTTTCTATCGACACTCAATGACAAAGCATCTGACATGCAATTGATTAATGACTAATCAAGATTCGATTCGTAAGGCAAGAGAGGCCACACTCATCCTACGTGCTGGTACCCTTGAGCCTGACGGATTGAGTCGACAAGATGAGACTTCATTTTAGATTATATTGTATTTATCTTTTCTTTGTCTTTTCCTTTAATTTTTATATCTCTTATCTAGTGTAATATCACAAACGTCATCATCATCATCATTTTTATTGTATCACGTTTCACATTATATATATAACCCTATCATGCCATTATGTATTCACAGTACCTGAAGAAGGCTGGTTTGGCCAGCCGAAATATTGTACTCAAATACAACTAAAACCTACGTTATAACGCCGACTTTTCTTATTTTAAATTTTCTCGTCTTAGAGCCATGCCTTAAACTGAGAGTTTTTTTATACAAATACTGTATGTTCCTTTTTCTTAATGGAAATTCCAGAGGGGTGGGGTTTGGGTCACTTTTCAACACCCTACCATGGTTGGGGAATGGATATTTTCTGGAAGGGCCACACAATGCCAGAGTATCCGATACTCAGCTCTCCATGGTGGGTTTTGCACACAGGGATGGTAATTTTTATTTTACTTTAAGGGAGGACGAGGATAGGACTTTGGAATTTGAGCAAGTGTTTTCAATATAGTGTTGGTCCTCCCTTGCATTTTTAGGGAAAACATCTTACCAACCCATCTACCCCCCATCTGAAGGAAAAGGTGCAACTCTCACCTTACCTTGGTATATGTTTTTACAAGCCTTCTGAGAAAACTATGCATCACGAAATCAAGCGTACATATTTAGTAGTTATGAACTGACATGGTTTGACTCTCTCCCAAGTAGCTGCCAAATAGGTATAGCCTTCCTTTGTGCTCCCCCTCCGCCAACTTTTCTGAATTTCTCTGCTCATTCATGATGGGTATTTTCTGGGGCAACGCATTTTAGTAAAAACACTGAACATGTAATAATATGGTACGTGTACGGCATGTATATGTTGAAATATTAAAACAGCTCGAGACAAATAAAAGCTTTTCTCTTGATTACTCCCCTGTTAATTAGTCCATTGTGAGAGGTTAGTAGATTATGGTTTTTTACTCCACTTTATCAGGTGGTGCTTATTTTCATCAGTAGAGACATTGTTTTTCTTGAAAAGCCTATTATAGTGATGTACACCATGTACACAACCGGGAGCTCCGCTTTTAGCCAGTGGCCAAATCTATATATTAGATTATAGATTACAATTACCTTTGTCCCAGAATTTTTGCCGTGTTTCGACGATCGAAGTTTTCGACTAACTATTCCACAGCAAGTCAGCTTCGTCAACCAAAGTACATTTGACTTTCTCTCCAAAGGTGGGTATACACGGAAAGACCAGTTATCACTGGTTACAAAGCAATCATTGTAGCAGAATTCACACTGGATACTCTCATATTGTAAAGTAAATGACCAACCTCTGAACATGCTCAAGCTTATAAATATAACGGATCTGTGGATACTCCATATAATGGTTGTGACAATTGTCTGTACAATGTATTGCATTACACTCCACATTACTGTATGAGATAAACACCATGCGGAACGTCATAAAACAGTGGAATAACAACAATAACAATGTTACTACTATGAATTCGACTGTGAATAGCAGGAAAAAGCCAGCGATTAGAAAATGGACGCTTAGTTGCAAATCATTTGTAAATTAGCAATCATGTACACACTATATCAAATTCAACTGAGGTTGAAATCAAGTAAGTAAGTAATCCTTGCAGGCCCGAAGCCGGAGGAGGGGGGGGGGGGTCCCCCACGGGACAAAATGGTCCACATTTGTACACAGTAAATAAACTACTTATATCATATTTGCGTCTTCTAGCGAATTTTGACTAGCTGTTTCTCAAATGAAAAATAAATTCATACGACATTGGTCCGCTTTGTCTAGATTAGCCCCCTCCCATAAAAATCCCTGGCTACGGGCCTGCCTTGTAGCTCCTTGTGTTAAAGAGCCTGTGTCAGCCGCCATTTTGACAGCATAGCAACATGCCAAGTCGGAGAAAGCATCCATTTCCATCGGCTGATTTAGAGAATATAGAGCAATGTTCTCGATTGAATTTGGTAAATCAAATATGAAACTTTGTTTTTAGGTGTATATTTGGAGATTTCTACACGTAATTCGTCTGCTATTATCGAACGAAAACAATACCAAAGGAGTGGCTGACACGGGCTCTTTAAATAAGTGAAAAGGTTCCTCGCTGGGATTACAAGTGGTGCACCAAAGGCAACGAGTTCTTTAGTATTTCTTCCACCAAAGGCAAATGATGTTTAAAGTTTAAAGTCAGGTTTAGCTGACATCATAAACATGTTTGCCAGTTTTTCAATAGATTCGGCGACTTTTATATGTTCGTTGTTGCTAAGACACAGGGTCAGCTGGAAACACTATGTTATCTTTTGAACATCCGCAAACGAGCTTAAGCAGTGCCTTTCTGAATTTGGCGATACGAATTGCATATATGACAGGATTAAGGATGCAGTTTAATTCTAATAGTGAGAGCGTTATTTGAAATCCAGCAACACCAGTACCGCCGCTAAAGCACTTAGACAAAAGGCATGTTGAATATGCGACAAACGGTATGTATCCCAGAAACGTAGCCAGCGTCACAATAGATAATGTCTTCGCAAGGTGCCTTTCCTTTTGAACTGTTTTTTGTAACTGGGATAGATTATGTTGTTCATGCTGATTTTTCACTCGCACAAAAATTGCGCCATACGACGTGCAAATAGTAAGCAAACACAAGAAACCAACAGTTATTTCAACAAATATGGATGTCACAATGTCAATTATGACAATAAGTCCAGGAAGAGTTGCGACGAACCACATCACCCCAACACAATAACCATAGTAACTGACATTCATGTTTCGAAACTTTAAAGGCCATACAGTAGCCATTAGTCGCTCTAACGATAAAAGAACAAAAGAAAAAAGGCCTGCGTTGCTTATGAAAAGCTGAAGTGTAAGATAGGAGGCCATGTGATCAAACCAAATTGATGTTGAAGATCCTCTTGCAATTTCTAGGAGCGCAAGACGGTACGGTACTAGAACCGCTCCAACCAGGAAATCTGAACAGGCCAAGTTAATAACCAGGCAAAAGCTGCGTCTTCTTAAGTGTCTGTTGATGCTAAATGTTACTGCGGTGACACTGTTGACAGTAATAATAACGACGGCTTCCAATACATACCATGTATACCAGAAAACCGAAGGCTGTGGCAAAGACGAAAAAGCGATTGTTGCGTTGCCTGGCGAAGACATTCTCTGAGGGAAAACAAAAATAAAACAATTGATAAAATAATTAAAACAGTACAGGCGCTCTCAAAACAGAGATCTTTGTTACACCTCAATGTAAAATAAGACCTGCCGGGGTTGTACGGATCTGTAAGCAGGTAAAAATGTAAGGAGCTGACATTTTTAATAAGACCAATGAAAACCTTTGGCGCGTTGTAATGATGTTGGTTAACATAATGTAATAAATGCTATAAGTGATATGAAGGCACGGAGAAACTGTTATATAACCGTTTTACAAGATTAGCAAATCTAGGGGTTTGAAAAGGCAATATTTATTATTTTCAAAGGCTGACGTTAGTGACGGCATTTTCGCACATCGATGTTCCGTACGCCCGATTAAATATAACCCCTAAACTTGAGAAAACTAAAAAAAAAATCCCCTGCCAACACACAACAGTCAACAATCAAATATACTTTAGCTACAGTTTGGCAATCGCGTCTATAGAATACTCAGAAAATGAATCAAATTCCTACGAGCTTCTGTACATGTACCGACAGCGCTTCACCTGTTCTTTAAGTTTCGCATGAATCGAGTCCCACAAATCTCGAAATTAATCGGAGCCGTATAACAGCAAAACGTAAGTCAACAATTTACGGTAAAGATAATAACTTGGGAGTCATGGTTCGGCATTTCGGCGGCGTTATTTCTTTTTGCCATAGCCCGCTAGTCCATTCTATAAGCTTTCCAACGATATATAGGTTGACATGTTTTGGTTAAACTAAGGACGTGTATAATTGTTTTCCCGAGGACGTGCCGCGAAGATTCTCAGTAAGTTTAACGAGCTGGGAGACCATCCGCCTCTCTTGGTAAGTTTTTAGTTCATAGTTTGACAAATAGGGAAAATTCTTTGTAGTGACGTAATCTTTCGAGCATGCGTTGTAGAAATTGTAGCAACAGGATGTCGCTGTCATACGCAGTCGTGGTCAAACTGTTTTTAAGGAAAACCTGTAACGATTTTTATAATTGATGTGAATGTGAAAGAACAGGCCAAGAACTCAGTCATGTGAAAATTATAACGTTTTTGCTGATTACCTATAACCATGAAATTTCCACCCAGAACAGCTTACTTGAATTGTCATGGAATTTCCATTTCCCCATGGGTTTTTGTCTGGCGAAAACGCCGAGTTCTATAACACATTAGTTAAGAACCAAGTTAATGAGGAAACTAAGTGCGCGCTTGCGCATTACGTTCAAGCACCAATTTAATTGATTCAAGAGACAAATTAGTATTCAACTTTAGACGGGAGACTAAAACGAAGCATAGCAACACGACTGAGAGCATTTGTTTTTTCTTTTATATTTCCCTGCACCAGAAATAATGGCGCCTTTTAATCATTCAGACATTATGAAGAAAGATGACAATATCCCATGCAATGGACAGTTTAAAGATCGACAATTCGTAGGATGAATAATTTTGCTCAAAGCGTTGCTATGCAAATCAGTGTTATCTGGAAAAACTTCAAAGCGCGTGCAAACTTCTTCCGCAATTTATGACTTATTCGGCATTTTCCCAACGAAATGAAACCTCACACAATTGTTATCAATGTTTCCTTGAGATTATGTACTATAATGAATTTTAATCCGGTACGGTTTTAACATATAATTTCACAAGTTTTGATACCCACTTCATCTCAAAAGTTCCACATGAATAGGCTTATTGTCATGTTATTGCTCCATAATAGTGCTTGATAAATTTGAAAACATTAATATGCTTGCCTCTTAAATGCATTTCACTTACTGGAAATTTAATCAGAAAGTAATCTGGTTATTTGTGCTCGCGATTTGGTGTTTCTTTTGTAATGTTAATGTATAGACTGCAAATGCACTCTCGTTCAAGAATGCTACACACGATACACAGTGACGCGTGCCCGGATTCAATTGAAAATCAAACGCAACACTCAAAATTCGCGTTCTAAATAAATAAATTGAACTCTATGCGATAAAGTTATTTGTGCTTGCGATTTTCTTGCGGGTTTCTTTTTTTGTAATATATAGACGAGGTCACTCGGTAGAGAATCCTATACGCGAGCCTTGGTTCAATTGAACATAACAATTGAACCTAAACACTCAAAATTCGCGCTCAAATAAATAACTACAGATATGGACAAATTATTAAGATCAGAACAATATTTCATTCGTTTGCCACAGTAATTGGCCTGGTAAACTAAACATTGACGCAGTCAACGGTATCATATGGGAACAGCTGCTAACAGCAACTATTCATAGTCACTCGAAGAAACGTTTTCCTTTCAGTAGGTTTGCAGCCTACGGGAAAATATCCGAAATCCGGTCTTTCTGTAAATTAAAATATGGTTTCAAAACTGACGTATCTAGGAAAACACCGACGTTCTTCTTGAGAGACGGGGCCCCCTTGGAATTGAGTTGGCCCACCAACTCAATAACATCTCCCATCTCTTTTGCGTTGCTTGTTTGGCTTGTTCCGCTGTGACTGGGAGTCCTTGGTTAGGGCTCAAAAGTCAATAGAAACGTGCTCACTAATCGAAATGTGTGCGTATCTGTGAGCTTTCATGGATATGCCACACAAGAAAGCCTTACAAAGAGAAAGAATATATATAGTTGGTAGATGGCGATATCTTTGGAATTTGCATTTAATACACAGTTACCTAACGTGTGCCACTCAGCAATCAAAGAGTTACCTGGCATCAGTTCAACCCTGTATATTTGCTGTATTTGCTATACACTTTATCTGACACTGTTCAAAGCTGTAGGAGCTTTGAAAGCTCCTACGGCTGATGTGCAGCTCATCTGCCGGGGCAGGCAAGCTCAGGACGAATCAACTATTACAACAGGGGCGGATGCAGGTTTTTGAAAAGGAGGGGGATGCTTTTTTGGTCCGAGGAGCCGGACTTGCCATTTGGGTTGCTAAAACCTTCTCTTTAGGCCTGCATTCTGTGCATTTTGCCCTTTCTCCATTGTAAACCATTTTTGAAACAATAGGGTGCTCCCGGCGGGGGTGCTCGACGGGAAAATAAATTTTCAACCCTAAAAGATACCAATCTAGGTGTGGTGAACAAGAATTTTTAACCCTAAAGATACTATTTTCAACATGACTCTCAAATTCCAGCCACAATCGCGCAAGAAAACGGCTGAGAATACAGCGTACCAGCACCGGCGTCTCGCATTTTTGCCGCGAACACCCTAAAATATACCTTTTTTAAAAAAAATTGGCCTGTCTGGGGACTTCCAAGTATGCAGGGAAGGTTATTAGACCCCCCCCCCCCCCCAAGGGCGGACCCTCACGTTACGTGATTCGTTCCTAGTTTCTGTCATAACCTGCCCCTCACGTTACGTGATTAGTACCTAGTTTCTGTCATGACCTGCTGAGTTGGTGTGCTTCATTCCCCCAGCCCCTTTACCACACATTCTGTAGTTGTTCTGTCATGGGAGGGATGCAAGTATTAATCCCGATGTAAAGGGCGTGGGGTTCGCAACTCGAAGTCTTTCCTTAGTCGTCCTCTGTCTAGGCAGATCAACTGTCTTTTCAGCATATTGCCACGAGAAAGCTTCTAGTGTTAGGTTTTATATTTGCTCTTCAATTTTTAATTATCATAGAAGAACAGAGAAAAAAAAATGGAATCACCAGGTTTAGAAACGTCTGGAGCGCTTGAAAAAGGTTTTGCTACGTATTTCTTTAGACTGGGATGCGAAAACATGAAATTCTTAGTTTATTGGGTTCTAAGTTTATTGCCATGCCGTGGACGGACGTAGGGGACGAGCCTACAATCAAGCCTATTTTTTAGGGGGCAGGAGGGGTACTGCCCTTGTCGCTGTACAGGGTACATATATTCGCCACTTTTTCTAGAAAAGGCTATAGATTTATGCGTATTTTCAAAGATTATTCGCCATGTGGCGAAATTTACGTTTTTTTACTAGGCCAGGATATAATTATTTGTGAATTTTCACAGATTCTCTAGAACAGGCTTCCCCTCTAGACTTCCCCTCGGCACATAACCTAGGCAAAATTCCCTTCGCGAAATTCAGCTACACCCTCACAAAATTTTGATGCCCAATACAGAATCTGAATTGCCTTGCTTTAATCTCAGCCACTATCTATACTTTCTATTCTGAGTGACTAATATTAGGTAGAGAGACGGGTATTTTCTCGCACGAGTGCCACCATCAAAACAACTCAGCAAAAAACGTATTTAATCGCCATCGTTATTCTTTTTAGAAAAAAAAGCGTCTCGGAGACAATCTTTCAAATGTCTTTTGACGACCTATAGGCTTATTTATTAATACTTTTTATATATAAAGTAACAGGCACCCTGTAAAAGTTAACATTCAAGTTTCCAAACAATAGGACCGTTGGCTCGAACATCCAACAGTCACGTTAGCTTGTTGAAGCACACACGCTTTTATGCTTTACCCCGGTCAATCTCTAGAAAGGCGACACTGCTATCTTGATATGTTAGAATTATCCAGCAAAGTTACTTATGCTTATGCTTATGGAGTTGAATTTATTTATTTAGAACGCGAATTTTGAGTGTTGCGTTTGATTTTCAATTGAATCCGGGCGCGCGTCTCTGGGTACGTGTAGCATTCTTGAACGAGAGTGCATTTGCAGTCTATACATTACAAAAGAAACACCAAATCGCGAGCACAAATAACCAGATTACTTTCTGATTAAATTTCCAGTTAGTGAAATGCATTTAAGATGCAAGCATATTAATGTTTTCAAATTTATCAAGCACTAGTATGGAGCAATAACATGACAATAAGCCTATTCATGTGGAACTTTTGAGATGAAGTGGGTATCAAAACTTGTGAAATTATATGTTAAAACCGTACCGGATTAAAATTCATTATAGTACATAATCTCAAGGAAACATTGATAACAGTTGTGTGAGGTATCATTTCGTTGGGAAAATGCCGAATAAGTCATAAATTGCGGAAGAAGTTTGCACGCGCTTTGAAGTTTTTCCAGATAACACTGATTTGAATAGCAATGCTTTGAGCAAAATTATTCATCCTACGAATTGTCGATCTTTAAACTGTCAATTGCATGGGATATTGTCATCTTTCTTCATAATGTTTGAATGATTAAAAGGCGCCATTATTTCTGGTGCAGTGAAATATAAAGGAAAAAACAAATGCTCTCAGTCGTGTTGCTATGCTTCGTTTTAGTCTCCCGTCTAAAGTTGAATACTAATTTGTCTCTTGAATCAATTAAATTGGTGCTTGAACGTAATGCGCAAGCGCGCACTTAGTTTCCTCATTAACTTGGTTCGTAACTAATGTGTATAAGACAAAGACAGAGAGATAATGAGAGATGAGTCTATTGTTGGAAAAAGATTAAAACATTCAGAAGAGCTGAATCGGAAGCCTTCATTAGAAGGAATGGCCCTCAAGATTACGGCCATTCTCGAACCCAGAGCTCCCCGCTCGGCACCTCGCGGGGGAGGCTCTGGTGACAGCCACTGACGCATGCGCGAGATTTAATACAGTGCCGTTGAGAGAAAGACCTTTCAGCGCATGCTCCAGCGTTCAAAATGAGCCAATCAGCGAAGGCCCTCAAATGGATGTCCCCAGAGCCTCCCCTGCGAAGTGACGAGCCGGGGAGCTCTGGGTACGAGAATGGATTACGGCTATATAGCTCTATCTAATAATAATAAGTAATAATAAATATGTTTATTATACTTTTTGCAGCTTAGAGCTGAATTACAAGTATGGTCAGTAGTTATAATATTACAAACTAAATGAGGGTTGTCCAATACACTGACAAATTTATGCAAGGCATTGTCTAAAACAATGGAGTGCAATGGAGTGTATTATAGAACGAGGCAATACAATGGAGGAGAACAATACCATGCATAAATTTGACAGAGTATTGGACTAGTATGAACTAAATACATGCAGGCTAGTCTGTGTCCGTGTTGATGTTCAAGTGGCGAGCAAACTTATGCGTTACAAAGTTTGCAAAATGATCAGTGTGTGTTAGTTTCACGTTGAACTCCCTTCCTGATCTAAAGTTGTAGTTTGAATTAACATTAGAAAGTCGACTATTTACCATATTATACACTGGCTTTCCAGGGACAACTGACTGGATACATTTCTTACAAGCTATAGCTCTTCTGTTTGACACTAGCTTCGACATGTCTTCCTTGCATTAATCGCTTTGCAAGTAAACAAAATTTGAGAGCAAATATAATACCTGGACGCCATTTTACTTTGAATGACCACTGACACAAAACATTCATCCCAATAAAACCTCATTGGTTAAATCGAGATATCAAAGGATCAGTCCGTTACATAATATGTTCAAGAGAAATTTGATCAGGAAATGTTCACCACTTACCACTTACCTAATGTATTAAAAACCTTTTCGGTAGTATTAAAGTATTCCAGCGGCCTCAGTGGCCTTTGTACGACACTTTCAGCTCTGCTCAACTTCGAGTTAGGAATGATTTTTCACCGAAGTCAATAGATGTCTGACTAAAGTCTCTTTTATTCCTAGTCTGTATCGCTTTTACATTATTTCTGTCGACGCTTATTACTTCTCTCATCATGCTGAATTCAATATTACATTCCAATTGAAGATTTGCAGTCTTGTGTTTGATAAAAAAAATCAAAGAAAATTATATCTTAAACAAATATCTTAAACAAATACATGGCCTTGTCATAAAGAACCCTTAGTGTGCTAAAATGAAATGATGGTCTACCATCTGTATTTAGATGATGCGAGAATGGAGGATTAGAGTAAATAAAACACACCGAGAGCTTTGTTCGGTGCAAAAGATGCTAATGAAAGTCAGGCTCTCTTGAATTTTTTTCATCAACGGATTTAATCGTTAGATGAGAAGTGATTATAATTTTCCATTTTCTATATATTGCATTCTCTATACTATACATTGCCCGAAACTGTAAAAACAAAATCGATGATGAAAAATCTAGGAGACCTTAGTGAGACAAAATTATACATATTCTAGAATTTTATTTCAATTTTGTGTTTTGAAAAACAAAAACGTATTAACGCGTTACAATTATCTAAGAAGTAAAACATGAAATGAAGCTGTTTGTGCCTGTTATTAAGCCATCTGACCAAATATTTTATTTCACTGAAAAATAACTTTAAAAGGGAACGCGACTGTTTGGTCTTTTGAGACTCAGGCGAGACTCTGCGCCTGTCATTAAGCCATCTGAACAAATATTTTATTTCACTGAGAAATGACTTTAAAGTGCCACTGAAACGAAATCTCACTTCTTGATTCCAAGCCGCCAATTTGAAGATTGACTATAGTTGTTGCATTCTGCCAAATATAAGATATATTAAAAAAGAAGAACATGTTTTATTACACTGTTGAAAACAGGTCTCAAGGACGAAATTTTTCAAGCGAGCGAAGAGCTCATTAACATAAATTAGCATCACATTAAAATTCAAGTTTCCAAATAAGGATGTGTGACGTCAACTGATGTACAAGCCAGCAAAACAACATGGCGGAGGGAACGAGGAATCGAGAGTGCAGTGCGATTCTCTGCCGCTGGAGCTCTGTTTTGTACCACTATCAAGAATCGGACTGGATCACTTGCAAGAATAGAATGTGTACGAAGATGCAATCTGTGCATTTCTCTCTGAGAACCTGAATTCGACGAGCAAGACCGAGGAAACAAGTCATCAAACGAACTCGCGCGCCTGGGCAAATGTAGAAACAAGCGGGTTTTGTTCGGTTCATTTATGGGACTTCAGTACTAAAGAAGTCGAGTTATTTGTGTGGAATGACAACCCCAAAGTCCATTTCAGTTCCTGGTTAAACACGAAAGGAAAACATTGCCTAAGTGTGATTTTCGACGCTCGAAGAATAGCCATCTACTCGGTCCTGATAAACAAGTCGAGTGGAGCAGAGTGGAGTGAGTACTTTCTGAATTCTGGCTTCATTTTGCAGTCTCCATAATTGAATTAAGCTTATAAACTCCATCTTTGTTTACTTGAGAAGCTGACTGGCCGTTGTTCCCGCATTAGCTTAAAATGTAAACCAAATTTCGAGCGAGGCGGTATGTTTGATTTTTTGTCAGCCTCCCACTGTATCCCAGTTTTCTGTCTTATATTTATAACAAATGCCATCTGCCTACTGGAAGGAACCATGTGAAAAATGATGTGAACTTACTGTGAAACACAAAACATGTGAAATCAAGCATGTGAAACTGATGATGTGAAATGGTGAATCATGTGAAATGCATGTGAAATATTTTTCTTAAGAGAAGTCTTATTTCACATGCTGTGAAATTAATGTGAAATGATAATCATCATGTGAAATTACTGTGAATTTTTTTCTAGAAAAAAGAACAAAACTTGAACATTCACCGCTTCTCGAATTATTCCTCAAAAAAACATTTTTTTGGCTAAATTTCAATTACCTTGATCCTAAATACATTGTCTGATGAAAACTTTGTTGAATGTGTTTAGCTACAATAGCTAAGAAAAACTAAGGGACTTTGCATGAGTGTAAAGAAAAAGTATTATATAAATCCATGGAGTTATTATGTGCATAATAACTCCATGATAAATCACAGAAATGATAAATCACAGAAAGGCTAAATCTTTTTTTTGTGCTATTTCAAAAATAGAATATTGTGTGCTGACTATTTTCGATTGAGTGAAATGTCCGAGCGGGACCTGGGCCGGTCAATCTCGCATCTAATTGGCTAGTATAAAAGGCCGCCGAATTCATTTTAGGATCGTATTTCAATAACGAACATCCTACACACAGCATCATCGAAGTTTCTCAAAATGGCAGTACTGTTTCTGGCAAACTTCATTCCCTGACACACAAAGTTGATCATCGTCTAGATACGCGATTTCGTCTTGTGTTTTTCTGATTGTACTACCAAGAAAAGCTGAGGCAATGCTTCCGGTATAGAGGAAGGTGAGTCCACAGAGTTCGTGATGCAATCTTATCACTTCAGCGCTTATTATACTTCGGCCGTGTATATAAATACAAAGAGTACTTATAAAATAAGAAGCTATTAACTTGAAGAAGTCAGTTCGTTGAAAACTGAAGCAGTTTATTTCACCTCATTTGTATTCATTTAAAGTGCATCGATCGCGGTCCTTTCGTACTCGCACGAGCCACGCGCCGGCGGCCGCGGCTAGTTATAATGTGACTCGAACGTTAATTTAACCTTTGTTTATAACTTACACTTTGAAGTGCCCTTTGTGCAAATAAGTTACCGGTGATTCTAAATATTCATTGCATTGTTAAACTAGAAACTTAGCTTTTTGTTCTGGTCTATCGGAATGAGAATATGTTGATGCAGAAACGCGCTACGTTAGGTTTTATTTTGAACTCGCCAATCCGGCGATGTCGGCATTAGGTCTTTTCATAAAATGTTGTCTCTCACCTCTGAATAATTGTGTTGAACAATTGCCCTTACGAATGTGAGCCATAACTGATTAATATATCCTACATTCTGCATGATTGTATGAATTTCTGAATCAGTTTGTAAAGCGTGTTTATAAATTTTGACACTTTTCACACAGCTCCAAACTGAGAAATTGACATGATCACACGTTTCCAGTGCATACCTATTATGTTATGTAAAACTCTAAAGAAATTATCATCATATCATGGACACTATGCCTTTACCAGTGGTTTTATATAGGAAACAAGTATAATTTCCAGAAGTGGCAACATCGTTGTAGTGTTATTTGTTTTTTTCACATGGAAAAATATTTCACATATACTTATAATTTTCTCAACTTCTACAGTGTGATGCTTTTATTGTTCTCCTATCCTATGCTTTTTAACATTAGACTGTGGAACTGTTATTAAATAATTGTTATGATTAAACAGAACTAGAATAATGATGTTCTAGTGTTCCAGCCTGCTGCTGCAGGTCTGGATCAAACTCTGAATTTCACATCCTTTCAAACAATTTCACACCAATTTCACATATACCCAGTCTATCTAGCCCCAGAAATTTCACATGAATTTCACATGTTTTTATGATGTGAAAAGGATCAGCCCAGTTCACATCCATTTCACACCATCATTTCACATGGTTAACATGTGAAATACCATGTGAAATATGGTTTATTTTCACATGGCCATTTCACACACATTTCACATAAATTTCACATGGTTCCTTCCAGATGATCGCTGCTTGTACAGGTAAAATGCTTAGCCTTGAAATCCTATCTGAGTGGCTTATTCTTTTGTGCTAAATTTTATAAAGTAATCGAGAGGAAACTCTGCAGCATAGACCTTACTGCGAAAGTTTTATCCGTAAATAAAGTAGCTGTAGATTGGAAAAGCTTTCAAATTCAGATATTCACTCGGTTAAGAATCCGCAAAAATATCCTTACCTTTAACCTTTTGTATCAACCGTGTATAAGGAACTCCGAATAAACTCACAGGAAAGCCAAGGCTATGATTGGTGTGTATAATTGAATAGAATTCAAAAACAGGTTTTCAAAATGACCACATTTCTGGCTTTTAAAATCCTCTGTGCTGCTTTTGTAGTATGAACATGGTTCATCTTGATTAATAAGCCTCGGAGTGTATTGAACGGTTTTGTTGGGCTGGTTGGGGTTTTTTAGCCGATTTTCGTTGCACGATAAATATTTATGGTCTCGGATCGAGTCCAGGGCCCCACAGCATATGAGGGTTACAAATTTTGCATCAGTTCGTAGTTCTGTCAGTAGGTGTTTGTACTATACTGTCCAAAACGATGGTTTCTATTTCAACTTTCACTACCATTTTGTGATTGGAGTTCGTGCAAGGAATTTTTTTACCAAGAGAGGTTGTATTTATCTTATTTGTTTTTTGTCTGTTTTGATCAGTATTCTTGTAAGGCACGAGATTACAAGCCCTCCAGGGTCCTGTTGCTCGAAAGTGGTTTAGCACTAATCCAGGATTAATTACCATGGTGACTCGATGGTTTTGCTCAGAACTAAACCTGGTTTAAATTTAATCCACCTTTGAACAACCCGCGCCAGAGCTCCAATTTGCTTTAAGAAGTAGAGCAGTTGTAGATTGAATTAGATAATAAATTCAATGGGGCCCACCAGTGCCCACTTTGACTGTAATCACTGAACTGGCAAAAATGTGAAGAAAAAAAAACATGCTAATGATGAAAATTATTAGGGCTGAAACCCTCCATGGTAACTGCTAAGTAGAGATGCATACTTTAACCACTTTCCTGGTATGTCCCGGTTGCACAAATCCTTCTCCCCCTTTACAGCAGAGATTACCATTTGTCCATCCCTAGTACAAATAAAATAGCTTATTTGGACGACCCCTCCTGATTTTTAGCTTTTAATGTTTTGGAACACAATGTGGGCTCAAATATGCAAATGTACTGGTACAGCATTGTGTGATTCCATAAAAAAATACCCTACCATTCCCCAATAGAAAATAAATAGGTAATCAAATATATTATCATAAAATGTCATGTCTCTGAGAGAAGAGCACCATCCATCTAGAGCTTCTGATAATTGTATGGGGCATACAAGGCATTTGACATCCCTGCCCCTCTGCAATTACAAAATCTAACCCATTGGGAAGGTATGAATTTTTTCTGAGATCATGCATTGGTGTTACCTACAGTCATATCACTTAGTTATCATGATAGCAAAACAGTGGACGTTCCAGTGGCCTCATGAGCCAAGTCAAACACCAGTAACAGTAACTTTACAAGTAGTGAATTTAAAAATAAGGTGAGTTTGAGACTTTCAATTTAAGTGACTTTCTGTTTGAGTTTGAGATGAATACAGTATCCACCATTGGGCAATTCCAGAAAATATATGTACTCCGGGATGGGCATACAAGGCATTTGACATCCCTGCCCCTCTGCAATTACAAAATCTAACCTATTGGGAAGGTATGATTTTTTTCTGAGGGAGGGGGTTTTTCAAAATCAGAATTCTGCCTGCATGGGGGGTTTTGAAAGGTGGAAGCTACAGTAGTTTAACCTCTCAGGAATTCTATATTCATGTGGTGTAAGCCATTTTGGAAATTCTGGATGCATGGGAAGGGGGATCAAAGTGCCACCTGTCCCCGGGGTACATATATTTTCTGGATTTGCCTATTGCAAATATAATGTTTTGACACAAAGAGAGAAAATACAGTACCTAGAGATTAGATACAGTAAACATCTGAATATAAGAACACCCAATATCAGAGGTCAGGCTGATTGAGAGACGAATCAGCCTAAAATGACAGCAAACATACACTTACATGTGGTGCAATTACGACATTATTCCCATTAATTAAATAAGAACAGGTTACAATTTTGAGGCTGCTCTTGTTCTTATAAAAATAGGGTTTTATTGGCCAAATTTCAGCCTGTTCCTATATGCAGGTGTTTACTGCAGCTGTACAAAATCACAATTCCTGGATAGTGGGTTAGGACATGAAAATTGAAAATTTACTGAAGGCTACTAAAACCATACCTGCAAACCTCCAGAGCTTTTATAACTCGAGGCATTCATGGCATTCTTCCGGGAGATGAAATAAAAATGTCTATTTTGCTTGCGTTTGCAAGGTAAGATTATTGCACACAAAAATACAAGAAGCCTGGCATCTACAAACATGTATTTCTTGTAATATTGCGACAATACTATTGCAATCTACAGACAGAAAAACAAAGGAACCACAATGTCAACTCTTGATGTATTCCACGAAGACGAACAACAGTTTTAAAAGCGTTTACTCGACTGGTGAGCGCCGAGTGTGGCTGTTCTTCGACGTCGGAAATCACACTTACTTAGGGGCAATGCTTTCCTTTCGGATTTAACCAGGAACTGAAATGCACTTTGAGGTTGTTATTCCACACAAATAATCCGACTTCTTTAGTACTGAAGTCCCATAAATTAACCGAACAAAACCCGCTTGTTTCTACATTTGCCCAGGCGCGCGAGTTCGTTTGATGACTTGTTTCCTCGGTTTTGCTCGTCGAATTCAGTCTTTCATAGAGAAATGCACAGATTCCATCTTCGTACACATTCTATTCTTGCAAGTGATCCAGTCCGATTCTTGATAGTGGTACAAGACAGAGCTCCAGCGGCAGAGAATCGCACTGCACTCTCGATTCCTCGTTCCCTCCGCCATGTTGTTTTGCTGGCTTGTACATCAGTTGACGTCACACGTCCTTATTTGGAAACTTGAATTTTAATGTGATGCTAATTTATGTAAATGAGCTCTTCGCTCGCTTGAAAAATGTCGTCCAATAAACCTCGAAAATGGTGTTTTCGGAATCAAAATTTTGAAAGTGTTCCTCTTTTTCAAAACCACTTATATTTGGCATAATGAAAGCACTATAGCCAATCTTCAAATTGGCGGGTTGGAATCAAGAAGTGTGATTTCGTTTCAGTGGCACTTTAAAGGGAACGCGACTGTTTGGCCTTTTGAGACTCAGGCGAAATTTTATCAACTTTATAAAATAATCCGTGAGGCTTTAGAATCGAAAAGAACCCAATATGATTGTATATTTATAGCGCAAGAGTGACGTCACCTGATGACAGGGTCCGCGAAATTCAGTTTACAATCTCGTGAAATGGCCTCCCTAGGGCGAGATTCTAAATTGAATTTCGCGGCGCTGCCATCTTGGAAACGTGACGTCACTTATTGCGCTAATATATACATTTAGGCACTGCCTAAAAGCGGAGCTCCTAGTCATTACAGTAAATGAGAAAGGTAGCAAGGTTTGCAACAATTTATTTTGATATCATGACTTCAATAACTGCAGGTCTGAAACTGGAATCACTGCAATGAGGATACATTATTGTCAGGTGATAAAAATAATAATGACTTGTCTCTCTTGCCTTTTTGTTTAAAAAACTACACAGATAGAGTGGATTTCAAATGACTGTCGTGAGTAATTCGCAATTACTTTGTATTTACTCCTATAGGTTTTATTCAGAATTGGTGTAATCAATTTGCGATTGGTCTTGCACTACAGTCATATGAAAACCGCTCTATGTACATAATAAGTTATACGTTAGAGTGGTTTTCACATGTCGTGAAACCACTCGCAAAGTAATTACATCAATTCTGACTAAAACACATAGGAGTAATTGCAAAGAAATTACGAATTACTCACGACAATCATGTGAATCCTGCTTTATTGATCTAATTTGTGGTTATTAGCTCCAGAAGCAGTTCCCCATGGCCACCCCTATTTTCTCAATTTCTTGCTAGAAAACATTTAAAACAAGCTTTGCAATTCGATTCGTCAGATTAAAGATCATGGCAAATAATATCATTAGTTTTTGTCCGATAATTTGGATGTACCAGTTCCCCATTCTTTAATTAGCGATGCAAGAAGTTGTGAATCAATTGTGTGGTTCAAGTGTGGTCCCAGACAACTCCCTCCCTCCCTCACGGAAAGGAATGGAAATTCCAGAGGGATTTTCATACAAATGTTGTGTTTTCCTTTGGAAATTCCAGAAGGATGCGATATTTTATCGGTACCACACATTGTAATAAAAATCTTATTTCCAATTCAGTTTATTCAGTTTATTCATTTTTTTGCCAGGAAATACACATATATAAAAGTCAAGATATTTAAAATAATCCTTGTGTGTGAAGTGACAGTAATGAGCGATAGTGATGTTATCATTTTTCATGTTTTTCTTTGTATCTGGCATCTGGATACATAAATATACCCTCTCTTTTAGGAATGGAAGATCATGCCAATCTGGAATACTACAGTACAAAACGCCTTGACCTGGCCATATGAAAAATCAACTTTGAGAACAGACATTTAAAACTCATCCTTTTAAGGTCCCAATTTCTTCATCAAAGACAGGTGTCTCACCTGAGAGCAAACATGCTTTTGAAACTAATTCCCCAAGCCAAGAGCACGGGAGCCCTTTCATGTTTCCTCATTAACGTTGCTGTTGCTGTTATTTGGGTTCTACGTCAAACTGAAACAAACCATGAACATCTGAATGTGTTCATATTTTTAGCTATACTAGCTTCTTTACTGATCGCAACCATCAAGCAGAAAAAAAACACTTTGTAAAACATTCTCATATAAAAACAAGGGAATTATTGCGTGAGATGTGCACATGAATTGGCTGAGGTTTCTTCCCCTACAGATTTAAGTTTGGTGTAACAGTTTTAAGAAGCTTCGAAACGTCTCTTTGGTAAGCCCGTTAATGGCAAACAGTCTTTAGATATAGACATAATCTCTAAAGTTGCAGACAGATTTAATACTCTTCAGGCTTCTCTATCTATTTTGAGAACGTGCTTTATTTTTATCATCGCTTTTGCTGACCTCATGCGGTCAGATGAAATAATTCAAATCAACAGAAGTCATGTCTCAGTCTTTCATGATCGTATGTCTATTTTATGTCAGAAACGTAAAAACGACCAGCGTTCTCGCGGTCACAATTTCTATTTTGCCAGATCACATGTCCTGTTTGTATCACTGAGAATTTTTTGTAGAAATTGCCAAATAGTCCTGATCAACCTCTAGTTTATAGGCTTTCTTCTAATGGTCCTGCACTTCAGCATTCAATTAGTTATTCTAGAGTAAGGGAAATATTAAAGGAAACTATTAGTTTGTTTGCAGAAGATATCAAGCCATTTGGTACTCATAGTCTTAAAAAGGGGGGTGGGGGATTGCCCCTATGCAGCCGTTGTTTCTGAATGTTTACTCGATAGGCATGCTGGCTGGAAATCAGCCAAATCTAGACAAAGTTATAATAGTGCTAGCATAAAAGATAAGTTAAATGTTCCCAAAGCCATTCACTTGTAGCATCGTGTTAATATATTTTCAGGTTCCGTATCATTTTCACGGTTCGATTATCGTCTTTGTTAGCCTCGTGTGGTACCATACACCACTTTCACAATTCAGCTTTTCTAGTTAAAGAGGAAATAAATACTTACTGTAGTAAAAAGCTTGCTGGTCAGAAAAATTACATCAGAATACACAGTTTCAGAAAATTTAGTATAATTTGGTTCAAATTGACGGAATTATAGGACCTCACAGATACAGAGTTTTGTATGGGATTTTCACTATAAGCCTGTCTGGCCTCGTTTTGGTGTATTTTGAGAAGTCCAGATGCTTACATCCCGTTCAAGATTTGCTGGTTTCAACTCAACTTCACAAATACTTTGAAAGTCATCAGGCACTCTAACTTCTAATCAATTTCATGTCAAAATTTTAAAGTTTGAATGCCTCATGCAAATGAGCGGCGACCATTATGGAAGTGGTGTATTGCCAGCAGGCACCCAGCACGAGGCACACTCATATCAGTGTTGTTCTCTTTGCGCCTTATCGCGCGGCGGCGAAGGGTAGTAATGAAGTGTCCATGTAGCGTATGGAGCTCAAAAGCATGTTGTCTCAAAGTTTCACTCCCAGATTGACATAACAGTTTCTAGACACAGCCGACACGTGTCTAACGCAACTCCAAATCTAAGCAGCAAACAAAAAAACACCATTCGCGCTTTCAGTAGAGGAGAGAAAATCTCTCTAACAGTTGTTACCACTTCTTTGCTGTTTTGAATTTAGGTGTAGTTTGCAATTTATTTGTTAATATTATATTTCCTCTGTTTAGCAATTCATTCAATCACTTCTTTTTCTCCGCCTTCACAAACTGACATGCAACACAGAGTTGGTGTAACACTCAATCTGATTGGTTTCCTCGAGGTGGGGGGAATTTGGCACTTCGTATAATCAGAAACTCGATTGAAACCATTTTTTTAGAAAAATTATTTTATAAAAGAAATAAAAAACGAAAGAAGTGTCGAATCGCCAGCGTGGAACTCTCAAAAGTTGAACTAATGCAACGGATGATACGGCCGGATGTTAATTCGCTTAGCTCTTTTGGCACACTCGAAGGTCAAAAAATAACCCCTTAACTTGAGAAGACTTTTAATAAACCCCTCGCCAACACAAAACAGGTAACAATCAAATATAGTTTTCCTACAGTTTGACAATCGGGTCTGTAGAATACTCAGAAAATGAGTCAAATTCCTACGAGCTTCTGTAGCTTCGACAAGGTCAGATGTGCAGTAATTAAACAGTGCTTTGCAAGACCCCAAAATCTGGTTTGCCCTAAATTAACCCAAAAGACGGTAGTTAACTACATCTCAACTCGCTGCACACATACAACAGACGTTCATCTGGTAGCTTTTGCCCATGTTTTAGCAATCGGGCCTGTAGAGTACTCAGAAAGTGTGGCAATGACAACGCGCTTCACCTTTTTTATGTTTCGCATGAATCGAGTCCCACAAATCTCGAAATTAATCCGTATAACAGTAAAACGTAGATAAACCTATAATAAACCCTGCGCTAACACACAGCAGTGAAAAACCTGAAAAATTACCTTTTGGTAATTGACCCTCTGACATACTTAGAAAATGAGTCAATACCGACTAGCACAGCTATTCAACTAGAGTTACGAGACAATTTTACTTGATAGTTTTACAAATGTTTGGTTTAAGGTTACTGAGAGCCTTCACGACACGTCTTGGAAAAGCAATCATACACCTCCTTAGTTTAACCAAAACATATCAATTTATATATATCGTTGGAAAGCTTATAAAATGGACTAGCGGGCTATGGCAAAAAGGAATAACTTATAAATAAATATAATTTTTAAGGATTGATTAAACTAAGGACGTGTATGATTTTTTTTACTCCAGGACGTGCCGCGAAGAATCTAATGGGAGACCTCTCTTTGTTTTTAGTCTATAGTTTGACAAATAGTGAAAAATCTTTGTAGTGACGTAATATTTCGAGCATGCGTTGTAGAACAACAAGATGTATTTGTCATGCGCAGTCGTGGTCAAACTATTTTCAAGGAAAACCTGTAACCATTTTTATAATTAATGTGAATGTGCAAGAACAGGAAACAACTCAGTCATGTGAAAATCATAACGTTTTGGCTGAGTGGCTATAACATGAAATTTCCATCCGTTCCTCCTCAACATGTCAACAGCTTCCTTAAATTGTCATGGAATTTCCTTTTCCCCATGGGTTTTTGTCTGGTCTCAGCACATAAAATGATGGCGAAAAAGTTGTATAAGACAAAGACTGAGAGATAATGATAGTTCAGTCTATTGTTAGAAAAAGATTAAAACATTCAGAAGAGCTGAATCGGAAGTCTTCATTAGAAGGACTGTCCCCCAAGATCCCGGCTATATAGCTCTCTCACACACTAGCTTCGACATGTCTTCTTCGCATTAATCGCGTTGCAAGTAAACAAAATTTGAGAAAAAATATAATACCTGAACGCTATTTTACTTTGAGTTACCACTGACACTGAACAAACATTCACAGAACAAACATTCATCACAATAATGAAACCTCCTTACCTAAATCGAGATATCAAAGGATCAGTCCGTTACATAATATGTTCAAGAGAAAATTGATCAGGAAATGTTCACCACTTACCAACGCTAATGGGGCCTGGCCTAATGTATTAAACAACTTCTCGCTAGTATTTAAATATACCAGCGGCCTCAGTGGCGTTTGTGCGACACTTTCAGCTGAGCTCAACTTCGAGTTAGGAATGATTTTTCACCGAAGTCAATAGACGTCTGTCTAAAGTCTCTTTTATACCCTAGTCTGTATTGCTTTCACATTATTTCTGTCGACGCTTATTACTTCTCTCATCATGCTGAATTTAATATAACATTTCAATTGAAGATTTGCAGTCTTGTGTTTGAAGAAACACCGATTTCAAAGACAATTATAACTTAAGCAAATACATGGCCTTCTCATAAAGAACCCCTAGTGTGCTAAAATTAAATGATGGTTACCATCTGCACTTAGGCGATGCGGGGATGGAGGATTAGAACAAATAGAACACATGAGAGCTTTCACTTGTTCGGTGCAAAAGATGCTAATGAAAGTCAGGCTCTCTTGAAATTATTTTCATCAACGGATTTTAGAAGAAGTGATTATATTTTTCCATTTTCTTTCTTCGATAACTGCACCTGTTGGCTTAGAAAACGTTAAAAAGATGATAGCGAAATGTCAGAGCATATTTGTAACCTCACAAAACTCGAGACTGTTAGAAGAAAATCGATGTATGAAAACTATAGGAGACACAAATTATACATATTCAAGAATTTTATTTCAATTTTGTGTTTTGAAAAAAAACTTTTTAACAGGTTTCGACGATTATCTTAGAAGTTTAAATAAAGACAAAGACCAAAAAGAAGCAGGATCAAACAACATTTCGGACATTTAATTCTGTCCTTCATCAGGGCTAATTATCTAAGAAGTAAAACATTAAATGAAGCTGTCTGCGCCTGTCATTAAGCCATCTGAACAATTTATTTTATTTCACTGAGAAAAAGAACTTTAAAAGCGACCCCGACTGTTTGGCCTTTTGAGACTCAGGCGAAAAAAATAAAATCCATGAGTCTTTAGTGTCGAAAAGAACCCAACATGATTGTGTGTTTATAGCGCAAGAGTGACGTCACGTTTCCAAGATGACAGCGTCCGCGGAATTCACTTTAGAATTTCGTGAAATGGTCTCCCTAGGACGATACAGCGATACAACTGAATTGTATCTGGTTTTGTAATTTTCCGCTTGTTTTCTAATTTTCCCCTCATTCTGTAATTTTTTCATGTTGTAATTTTTGACATTTAGATCCCATGATTTGTTTTGAATATGACAGCAAACAGCAATGCATGCGGGAAAGCTAAACATGCTTTGTTTCATATTGTGCCCATTGGTCTAGACACGTCACTCATGTTTTCAAACCAAATTTCATGAATTCAAACTCATGAATTTTAAATGAGAGGATCTACCAATCACGAACGCTCAAATCATCATGTGATTTCATCTGTGTATCCCATACAGGTCAGCAAACTAAAAGCACGGGGGGCGGAATTGAATAGATCCCAGGGGAGTGTGGGGCTAATGTAATATTCACGTGCTGATTGCTGTAGGCTGATTCGAAAAACTAATGTTGCCAAGCCCAATTCTTGTGTTAACATGGTGTTATCGGTCATCAAAGTTGACGTCATCATCCATATATGGTAAACTAGTTAGTTTTTTTTTTAGATTGAAACAAGTCTATTTCTACTAATTCGAGGGCGCTGTTTCAAAAAAATCAATGTTACGAAGTCCAATTCTAGCATTAACATGGTCTTATCGGTCATCAAAGATGACATCATCATCCATATATGGTAAAATAGTTAGGTGCTTGTTTTAAGTAATGTAATGTAATGTAATGTAGGCACTTGTATACCGCAAATTATCATATGAATATGTTCAAATGCGGTTTACAGATGTGGATATGTCTGATCCCTAAGATGCGGACTGCGATTTATACAATGCAGTTTACAATCATGAGTGGTTGTTAGATTACATTCTGTGGTGAGCACTGTGATTGTTTAACGTCCCTCGCATAGTGGTTAAGTGTAGTGGGCTGAGAGACGGGACCTCGGTTTTATTGTCTCATCCGAAAGACGTGAAACACAGGCGAAATGACGAATCACTTCAACCCACGATGGACACAAGGTTCGAAACAGCAGAGAAAAATCCCAACTGCCCCCGACTGGGATTCGAACCCGGTGCACAGAGGTGAGAGGCAAACGCTTTACACGCTGCGCCACCCGTGCTTCACGATTGGAACATGTTTTTTCTACTCATTCGAGGGCGCTGTTTTCAAATATAGTTTCCAAACATAAGTCTATAAGATGTTATCGGCGTCCACCAAAGATAACGCATTGTAAGAAAATACCCTTATGTCAAGTATTGGTTATTACCAAAAAGCCAACGTTACGCTCAATTCCTTGTAGCTGTGGATGATGACGGCATTGTCAATAAAGTGGTCAGATCTATAAAGCAATTTAGCAATGAAGCTTCAGTCTGAGCCTGGTGATTTTAATTCGAATGGTGATAACTCGATTCACATGCAATTCTTTTTCATGCATTTTTAGTGACTCATATCCCTAACAGTCTCGTGCACACTGTAATTGAACCGAAAATATAACAGGGCTGGCAATGTTTATTTGGGAATAATTGTGATATAGCGTGCGGAAAAAATGTAAAGACAAGTATATGTCTTTACGATGCAAAGTCATGTCAGCGTGTTTTGTTCATAGCCGTGCCTTACTAACTCAAGTTGATACAACGGTTCTCGCCGCCTGTTTTCTTACATCCACACATCCACATACCACATTTGATTTTCTACATTTGCAGCAAAGGGTAGTGCACCCAGTAGTGCAGTTACAAGACATCATCTCCAAACACGCTTTAGGTACAGGATCAAGGGGAGAAAGAATCGGTACCAACTAGCTTTCTTGCAATTTCCATCCTCTGGTTTTGGCGAAATTGGCTTGGCAAAATCGGCTTGGCGACGTGCACCTTGCGCCACACCATGGCCTGGTAATGTGACCTCAGCACATGTTGTTTAAATGCGTCACTCGCTGGGGGAAGTCGTTCCGGATTGCTAACTTTACCAAAGAGCTCCACGCGAGCCAAGTCAAGGGATTTGTTTGTCGTGCCATACAATCGACAGACCAACTTCAATCACTCCATTCCCAACAGGCTTGAGCAGATCACAGTGTTCAGCAAACACTTTCCAGGCTGTCTAGCCTGGAAGGGGGAGAAGTGCCTCTATGCACGTCTGGGGAGTGTCGACACATTTCACAGGGGGATGAACTTAGGCTTTTTTTGCAGTCCCAGCCCCCAGCCATAAATTGGTAATGATTCTTGCGCTATACGCCACCAGGAGTATCAAGACGTCCGTATCTCTAGCAGACACAGTAACGTGATCGGCGTACTCATCCGTGTTTCCGCCTCCTCATGGTTTGACCTTAAACCGGGAACGTCCACACCTGGGTCGGAGCACAGGACAATATTCTCCGCAAGACAGCCACCAGCAACGACTATGATGTTGCCAGCAAGTGCGCGGGCGACGAGTTCTTCCGACAGAAACCGCGCCAAGTCTGCCTTGTTATTCCCTAGCTCTATGAAAGAATGTCACTTGTTTGGTAACGGTACGTCCCTGCTATCGATAACCCTGCGTACAGGAGGTGTCATGTTCTTAGATCGTTGAACCCTGGTTGTTGCTTTGATGGACAGCTGCCGGTAGGACGTCAATCCTGGTGTATCCAGATCCCTTTCGCACCACTGCGTTGACGAAACTGTCAGATAAATCTCCAAATGTCTTTGCCTTTTCCGGTTTTCCAATAGCTGCTATCTAAGCGAAACCATCAATGACCAAGGCAGTTTTCCCTCTTAGAGTGACGGACTCTTCCGTTAGTACGTCCGCTAACAAAAACTTGTTGCCTGTTCTAAGGGTTTGGTTCATCTCTACGAGGGACACTGGCACGGGCATCAGCTCGTGCTTTGGCTGGCAAATAAACTTGGCATCCAGCGTGATAGGCCGTTACCAGCCGACACAAGAAACTTATATCTGCGGTCAATATCTTGTTTTTCACTGAACAAATGGATGTTGGTTTCACTTCATATAGGTTTGCAAATGTTGCGGGTTTGTTCTTCTTTACAGAATCTCTGAAGCTTGCTGGTGTTGGTGGTGCATCTGGTGTTGGTTGCTCTTGCGTCGAAGAACAAAGTCTATAATCCACAAATTCTTCTAACTGCGTTTGACCGAGAGTGCGCCGTTCACAAGAGAATCTTCAATCTCTTTTGTTGCAAGGTCTTTAGGTGCGATATTCTAGATAAGATATTGACAGTTGAATCCGATGGCACAAAGACGCCCTACTTCTTGAGGGTGCTCTACATCTTATATATAATACGTGATGTTGGGGGGTCAAGGTCAAACTGTTGGCCCAGCAGCCTGGGAAAACGGCTGCACCACGGAACTTCAAAACCACGCCATTCTCTTGCAAACTTGGGGAACTGTGTTATAGGATACATTTTATTCGAAAAGGATAAAGTGGACGGAAGATCCAATTCAAGCGTTTTCGTAAGCGAGAAGATCGAGTTCGCAAAGGCGCCATTTTAAGTCTTCCACAGAAACCAAAAAATACACAATTTCTCTCAGCCGAAAGCAACAAATACGTCCAAACCTACGCGATTCTCTCACAAATAACACAGTAATGTTCAGGCAAAAGTCGTTTTCCCAAAAGTTTAGAGTGAACAATATATCCCATTCAAAGGTTTTGGCGCGTTGCACGAAGACCCGGCGCGCCATTTATAAATAAACAAACACTCAGTTCACAAACAACAGTCCTTTGACAGCCTATTTATTTCGAAATCTATACTAAAAACAGAGAATTTCGAGCCGAAAAAACGAAGCTCCCAAACCCGACCGGAAGGAGGAAATGTATGAAATTTTCAAAATCTATACTAAAAATGGAACGGAAGGAAATCTCTCCAGACTCTCCAGTGTGCATGTTTTAGTTGGAAAAGGTTTTACAAGCGATTTTCCCAAGTTTCACTGATAAGCTTAGATTGTTTAAGCTAAGTTTTTAAATCACACACACTTGAAGTCGAATTGACCGAGTTGTACAAGTCTTCAAGAAAGTCCAACATGATGAGCAGTGCAAAGCAACTTTCCATTGAAAACAGCAAGAATCTAAAAGTTTTAGTTTACCTTTCTGGCGCTTCCTAAACCTTCCTGGAAATCTCTCCAGACTCTCCAGTGTGCATGTTTTTGTTGGAAAGGGTTTTACAAGCGATTTTCCCAAGTTCAGTTTCACTGATAAGCTTAGATTGTTTAAGCTAAGTTTTTAAATCACACACACTTGAATTCGAATTGACCGAGTTGTACAAGTCTTTAAGAAAGTCCAACATGATGAGCAGTGCAAAGCAACTTTCCATTGAAAACAGCAAGAATCTAAAAAAATTTAGTTTACCTTTCTGGCGCTTCCTAAACCTTTCTATTCACCAGACGAGGGACTTCTCTTGATTATAAGCAATTGTTTACATCTAACACCAATAGTTGTTGAAGTTCGAGTGGTACAGCTCAGCCTTTTTTTTCTTGACCGAAAATACGACCATCTCGACCGACACACGCGCGATCCGTTTCGCGCCAAAACCACAGTGAAACCAATGCCTCAACACCTTTTGTTAGGAAATATTTAGGGGGTTATTGTGTGGCATTTGCCTAATTTCCATTCACAAGGAACATTGTTTTCAAAGATCTAATTTAAAACGCCTTTCCCATCGTATGCTATAGTGCGAATATTTCACACCGGTATGCCACCATCTATAAGCTGATTTAAAAGTAAAAATTTAGTAAAAATTTAGTTCGTGAATTTTTCACGGGTACTTACTAGTATATCTTATTGGATGTTTTTCATGTAATACAGGAGGATATTTTACGAGTTGCGGACGTACTTTTCCGAGCCCCGCAGGGGTGAGAAAAAATGCGAGCAACGAGTAAAATGTCCGCCCGTATAACATGAACAAAATAATGAGTTATTTAATAATATATTTTCTTTTCTTTCAAGATTCACAAGAAAACGTACGTGACTTGACTAGCACACGATCGGGAAGCCACACGATCGGGAAGTTCGTAACCGGTTCCCTACAGTGCTATACGGCTTTCTTTTTTCTTGTCTACACTCTTTGACTTTATACTAAGTTATATCGTTACACGTAATAAACACAGATGCATGCGTCGAGGAGGTCCTTGGTAGAAAGGTCGGTATAAATCCCTCCTCCGTCGTGCAGTTATGACTAAAGGATTGCAAGAGACCTGAGTTTTCCCTTGGCGCGCAGAGTCTACTTCGATATTGGACTTGTCAGAGCGGCACTCTCTATCACTACACTTTGCAAGTTTGCATAGACATGACAGAGAGACCGACCAGCTCTGCTTGACCCCCTTATTTGTGACACCGTTATTTGTCACGCCTACATCTACAAATTCTCTGGTTCATTGAGGTGTTTTTTTTTATGTCACGTACTCCACTTTTACTGGCCTTTGTTGTCGCCGACTTGTTTGGCAGGAATGGCTCACATTTCTGCACGTTTCGGTTTCTTCGCCTCGAAATACGGCAAAGTAGATCTTATTTCCCGTGAAGAACTTTATAAACTGAAGAAGAATCACCAGATTGGAGAATAAACCAGGAAAAGCGAACATTTTAGCCTTCTTGAGCAAAGGTACGAATGTTTTCCCTGTCATCCCGCTGTCAATGGTAGAATGGAGTCTTTCGATCGGCAGGTCCAAAATGCAGACTGAAAAATGCAAACCGGAAAATGCAGTTTCTACCAGTCTCTTTTCTCTGAGAAGTGAAAAGAACAGTTCTATTACATTGTGTGCCGGTATGGCTAGCACATAAATTATATTACAACACCGACAAACTGTGGTAAAACGCAGAAATACATGCAGTTACACTCGTTTTCAGTCACATGTGCAACCTGGGCTTTTCGTTTACGAGTCGCGACTGGTGTTTGGTGGACGTCAACCTAGCCACAGGCCCAAAGGCTGGCAAAAAATGACCAACCGAGCTTTATTCAATCTAAAAAGCACGGTCGGCAATATTTTGCTAGCTTGTGGGCCCGTGGCTAGGTCGAAAGTCTTGGTTGACGTCTACCAAACACCAGTCGCGACTCGGAAACGAAAATTGCAAGGTGCACGTGTGACTGAAAACGAGTGTAAAGAATTTGAACTGTCACGATGCCGTTAAGTTACTATGTATAGAGTTGTTTTATCTTTTACATCTGAAGGTGGTTCATTTTCATCTACTATCTTACACGCAAATTTCAGGAATTTCCATAGAAAAGAAACGATTTGATTCTTTTAGCGCTATTTTAGCTTACATTAGCCCTTCGCTAATTAACAGAAAACTACAAATACGGTTGTTTTAGGTGTGCTTTTGATACAAAACATCTTATACAGCAGAGCTGTCAAAACATAAGCCGGCGACCGACAGCGGCGGACAAAAGTATCGTAAACACCCCGTTCCCCCTTCCAATGTTGGAGCATGCCAATTTCAATTAACGCTGCGCGCACCAAACAACATTGAACAGGGGAGCGGGGAACAGCCTGGATAGCCAAGTGTTTACTTATTTTTGTCCCCCATTGTCTGAGCTGAAATCGATACCTGGCATTCGTCAAAATGACAGTTTATTCAAGTATAACGTGACCTAAGAGTGTCGCGCAAGAGCCGATTTTTTCGTCATTACGCGATACATTTGTGCCCAAAATGTCGCTAACATAGGCAAAAGTTATGGATTTGAGTCTCATAATGAAAGCACAATACATTTCGGCAACTTATAGAGGAGGAAAATAGAGCAGATTCTCTGAAGAACGAGCTCTGTGCTATGATTTCACGATAGAAGGATCAAGCAAAGTTAACGGTAAATTGACCAATGAGCGCAATAGCCTGAGCATCGGTGTGTTTTGAAGACATTTGGCCGATTTCATTCTTTAAGAGAATGTTTTAATATTCGAAACTGAAATCTATAAAGTATTGTTAAAGTCTTAGACAAATTGCACAAATAATAGGACGAAAGGAAAGCCAATCAGTCTCAAAATTACTGGCGAGTTACCAGCGAAGTTTTCTGGAATTTTCAATACAAAAAAATCTAGGGCTATCACTTTTTACTTCATTAAAACTGTATTTTTCTCTCGCCTTTTTGGTTGAGAACAAATAAAGTAGTGTTAGTGAAGCTATAGTGATATTTTTATCCTAGTTTGAAATCAATTATCCTGGAGAACCAAGCTTTTCTGATGGTTAAGTCAAATGGCGGAAACTTAACCATTTACCAATGGCACATGGCTCTGTACCAGACAGAGTGCTGTATCTCGTTAAGAAGCAAACAAACAAACAAGTAAACTTCCCCCGTGCTGCGGATTGAGAATCGTAAACTCTCCCTTTTATCTAGAATCTCGTGGTTAAAACTAGCTGTAAGATTTTTTGCTTTTAATAGCTTCGCAGTTGGCGCACACTATTAGCTCAGACACCCCGTTCAAAACGATGACATCGACAGAAAACATCTAGCGAAATAATTTAAGAATCGAGCAGAAGCGTTTGAAAAACTGTTCCTGTATGTTCTGAATAACATGAAAGCACTGGTTTAGGAATAAATTTTCTCCTAAACACCATTTTTTGGGGAAACTTTTGGGGCAACAAATAAGCCCTCATTTGCGTGTGATTTCAGACAGTCACGTATTATTTTTCCAAGTGCCTAAAGTAGGCTAGTGCGCATGCGTAACTTCACTCAGACAGCGGCGGACAAAAATATCGTAAACACCCCGTTCCCCCTTCCAATGTTGGAGCATGCCAATTTCAATTAACGCTGCGCGCACCAAACAACATTGACCAGGGGAGCGGGGAACAGCCTGGATAGCCAAGTGTTTACTTATTTTTGTCCCCATTGGAGCTACTTTTTGCCGAAGGTGAGAAAAGTTCGAACAACAGAACTTCGTTAAGTGCAGCCTGAAGCTCACCTCATTGTTTGCTAAAATAAAATATAACTGTAATCCTTGAGTCTGAGTCAGAATTGGCTTTGCGAGGAAACTAAACTTGTTGCTTTGAAGCTACGAAATTTGCATGTCGGCCATCGGGTTTTTCTTTGCATCCTGCTACTCTTTATGAACAGCCGCCTATTTCAAAACATTATATCGGGATATGAAAATCTATCGGGGATGTAAAAATCTATCAGGCCTTATCGGGCCAGTGCAATATATTTGCATTTTCCGATCTGCATTTTCCGGTCTGCATTTTCCGGTCTGCATTTTCTGGTATGCATTTTGGACCTGCCGGTCGTTCGATGGCCATGCTAAGACCAATTTTCAGCTGTAAACTCGCGCTGGTGGAAACTTCTGAACTGTATAAGTAATATCAAGCGTAATAAAAATGTCCTTGACTTTATTTGTCGGTGTTTTTGGCTCAAGATTAAGGTTTTGGTTTATTACAAGCGAGTAGTACGAGATCGAGAGGTGTCTGGGAGATGCCAGTAATTAGTCTCCAAATGGGCTCACTCGTAGGCGCGCTAAAACTTTTCATTTTTTAAAACCTCAATATTTTAAGCGAGCAACGTTTTTTGGTTTTGATTTGCTCCCGGTTTTTCACTTGTCCAAGGTGGCAGGTATGAAAAGGGGACATGTTATAGACAAGACATGATTATTGTGTTGTGTTCAAAATGTAATGCATTCATGAGTTAGTATTATGTACACAATATACATAGGTATGTACATAATATACCAGCTTCGCCTCGGACTGGAACTAATTGCTGCAGGCTTGAAATACGGTCCAGTCCTGATTGTCGGATTTGAAATATTACATAAAACTAGCTGATGCCCGTGAAAAATTCACGGAGTATATAAAAGGGGAAATTTATTTTACTTATAGTAATAATAGCGGCCTGAAAAAGAAAAATAACAACGACATCATAATGGGGGGGGGATGGGTTCCTGAAATTTTCCTGAGTTCCCTGAATGTTTTTTTTTTTCGTAAATTCCAGGGATCACAGACGTTTGTCAAGCAATTTTGTTCTAAGAGTTTGTTCGTTACGGGATAGTAGTTTAGAGTGAATATTATTTATGACGGCGAAGCGAGCCTGTGTGCGTTTGTTCAAACTTGAATGGAAATTTTTCTAAGCTCAAAGCTTTCGAATTGAAATTATCCCTGTACATAACTGTAAGTAATCTGTAATAGAACCATTTAGGTTTGGAATGCCTATGGTGCTTTCGGCTGTGCGAACTGAGTTCTTTTTTTAGTTTCTGTACGTGGGACATTATTATTAACATGGTAGCGATTCGCTTGAATTAAAACTTAGACCCAGGCGAATCTTTTCCAACAAAAAAACACCCAATGGCCTATCTATCATCCTTCTCTTCTGTGTCCTTCGCTTTGTGATACAGCGTCAGGATATGAGGGTTGTCCAATACACTCAATCGGAATCCGACGGAGTCTGATGGTGTTCCATCGGATAGATGCAAATAGATAGGGAATGTGAACCACGTACTACGAAAGGATAGCACATATCCCACCGTATACATGGCGATATGGGGAGCTAGTCAGATCGTCCGATGGACCATCAGACTCCGACGGAAAAAGTGAAATGTCCGACGGAAACGTGCATATCATTATGGGCACTTAGAAATATTTGTACCGTATACATGGTGATATGGGGGGCTATTCCGATGGTCCGATGGAGTCCGATCGTCCGATGGACAATCAGACTCCGATGGAAAAAGTGAAATGTCCGACGGAAACGTGCATATCATTATGGGCACTTAGAATATTTGTACCGTATACATGTTGATATGGGGGGCTAGTCCGATGGTCCGATGGAGTCCGATCGTCCGATGGACAATCAGACTCCGACGGAAAAAGTGAAATGTCCGACGGAAACGTGCATATCATTATGGGCACTTAGAAATATTTGTACCGTATACATGGTGATATGGGGGGCTATTCCGATGGTCCGATGGAGTCCGATCGTCCGATGGACAATCAGACTCCGATGGAAAAAGTGAAATGTCCGACGGAAACGTGCATATCATTATGGGCACTTAGAAATATTTGTACCGTATACATGGTGATATGGGGGGCTAGTCCGATGGTCCGATGGAGTCCGATCGTCCGATCGACCATCAGACTCCGACGGAAAAAGTGAAATGTCCGGCGGAATTGGCATATCATTATGGGCACTTAGAAATATTTGTACCGTATACATGGTGATATGGGGGGCTAGTCCGATGGTCCGATGGGGTCCGATCGTCCGATCGACCATCAGACTCCGACGGAAAAAGTGAAATGTCCGACGGAAACCTGCATATCATTATGGGCACTTAGAAATATTTGTACCGTATACATGGTGAAATGCGGGGCTAGTTCGATGGAGTCCGATCGTCCGATGGACCATCAGACTCCGACGGAAAAAGTGAAATGTCCGGCGGAATTGGCATATCATTATGGGCACTTAGAAATATTTGTACCGTATACTTAACAATTATTCGCCGAAGGCGAAGTGAATAGTGGCGAATAGTCCCCGAGACCGGAGGTCGAGGGGACTATTCGCCACTATTCACTGAGCCTGAGGAGAATAATTGTTTTAGTATATACTACACGGGAACACTCCAAAAAATATCCGAACGACACTAAATGTGGCATTTGCCGACATTTTGTAGCCTCTTTCTGTATGCGTGACGTTTGTCACGCACGTGACATTACAGACTTCACTACAAGTATTCGGCTACTGAACACATGGTGGAAACTTGCTGCTGTTTTAGAGAAGCAAAAACGCTAGAAAACACTTGTTTTAAAACCTTAATATCGACTACGATAAACGATTTAAGTTTTTAGAAGGTTGCAAGGATGGATTCAAGGGATAAATTCGCATTTTGTGCATTGGATTATGGATTGTGAAACTGCAGAGTTGCTTCGCTGAAAACACTTTGCCTTTGGTCGCCATTTTCACCACCGATGGATGACGTATATTTTTCAACCTGCTGGCAGAGAAATTCAAGATTCGTTTGGAATATTCAAACAGAAATTTGGGAAATTAACATCTTCAAACTCTGGGACAACGAGAAGACCTTGTTCATAAAAGAGAGACCACTTTAAATACGTTTGATGTCGGATGGCTCGTGATCAAGCGAATCAACAAGTCGACGGTAAGCTTAACTGAAATTCTCTTCCAACCTACAGGTACATGCAAATGTTCGGCAAAGTAGATATGTTTTCGACAAAATTGCCTTAATTAATATGTTGTTGTGAATGTAATTCGTCTCTCAAAAGTGCCGTGAACGAATCATCGATCTCTGTGATTCCGAAGAACTGAAAAACAAGAACAGCACATTTTCGAAGTTCAAGAAATACATTCTCTCTCTGATTCACCTTGAAAAACTAAAGAGACAACATAAGTTAATTGAGAAAGATTTCTCCGTTGCATTTCGAATCAGATAGTTCCTTTAGAAAGTAAAAATATCTGAACCACTTGCACTCGGGCTTCTCAATCTCGGGATAATGCTTTCGATCTCGGAATATTGTGGCAATATCCCGAGATAGCGAACCAATCAAAACGCGCGATCTATGGAGGTTCCCGTGTAGTTAAGGAATGGTCCATGCTTAGCGTGCGTATATCCAGTTCTGGAAGCACGCGGATAGTTGAGAGAGCACGAAGGTAGCGTAAGAGTCGCACGAGGCGTTAGCCGAGTGCGACTCTAGCTAGCTGAGTGCTCTCTCAACTATCCAAGTGCTTCCAGAACTGGATATACGCACTGCTAAGTATGGACCATTGCTTTTATAACATAGACAACGAAGTTTCGCAAAATAAAGTTGGAAACAAAACGCAGGCAAACAACAATCCCCCACTAACTTGCAAGAAAAATTTAAGCTTAAATCATGCTCAAACGGGAATAAAATGCGGTTGGAATTATAGAACTGGATATACACAACGAACTGACAAATCTCCTCTATTTTTAGCCGTTTTAGTTACACTGTAAGTGGACTTTTCAAAAGCTAGTGGAAAATAATACATCGCTGTGTTTCAACAACATCGTTGCATTCAGCACTGAAACTTTACAAGGAAACCCTTTTCAAATTAAATGACAAAATCAACTTGACTATTTCGTAGAAAATATAATGAAAACATAGTCTTTTCTGATTCTCATATTTTATTAGGCAATCATCATGGCATTGCAAGAGAAAACAATACGAAGAAAATCGAAAGCAGCGAAGGAAACTTTACTCGCCAAAACTAAAAGAGAAATTGCAAACTACTAAATTTGAAGTAGCTGATTTCAGAGTTAAAAAACATTAATCCCAAACAAAATTAATTTGGATCAATTGAATTGCTTACCTGCTAACTTTTTCCTTTCACGAATTTTTCACATGACAGTTTTGTGGGCCGCTGAAGTAGAAATTCTTCCGGACTTGAATAAAAACAGCACTCAAAACAGAGCCCTCAAAACACGCACGAAAAGGAGCAAATTTTGCAAAAATAAACCTATCTATCAGTCATCGGATTTCCCAAACTACAGAAATCCATCTGAAACAGGTTCCTTTTCACTTGCTTTCAATTTCCAGAGCTTGTTTTAGATCCAGGGTGTTGTTTTTGACAGCTTTTGTGACATTGGCGAGCTCAATCTTGCCTCCCGTTTGGCTTGATTCCGAGTGATGACGTAATTTCTATGGGAAATCTCTATGGTATATCCATTTCTTTCACATAGAAAATCAGCCAATCAGAGCGCGCGTTATATCGTGTCTATGTTATAATATATACTAAATGGTGATATGGGGGGCTAGTCCGATGGTCCGATGGAGTCCGATCGTCCGATCGACCATCAGACTCCGACGGAAAAAGTGAAATGTCCGACGGAAACCTGCATATCATTATGGGCACTTAGAAATATTTGTACCGTATACATGGTGAAATGGGGGGCTAGTTCGATGGTCCGATGGAGTCCGATCGTCCGATGGACCATCAGACTCCGACGGAAAAAGTGAAATGTCCGGCGGAATTGGCATATCATTATGGGCACTTAGAAATATTTGTACCGTATACATGGTGATATGGGGGGCTAGTCCGATGGAGTCCGATCGTCCGATGGACCATCAGACTCCGATGGAAAAAGTGAAATGTCCGACTGAAACGTGCATATCATTATGGGCACTTAGAAATATTTGTACCGTATACATGGTGATATGGGGGGCTATTCCGATGGTCCGATGGAGTCCGATCGTCCGATGGACAATCAGACTCCGATGGAAAAAGTGAAATGTCCGACGGAAACGTGCATATCATTATGGGCACTTAGAAATATTTGTACCGTATACATGGTGATATGGGGGGCTAGTCCGATGGTCCGATGGAGTCCGATCGACCATCAGACTCCGACGGAAAAAGTGAAATGTCCGACGGAAACCTGCATATCATTATGGGCACTTAGAAATATTTGTACCGTATACATGGTGAAATGGGGGCTAGTTCGATGGTCCGATGGAGTCCGATCGTCCGATGGACCATCAGACTCCGACGGAAAAAGTGAAATGTCCGGCGGAATTGGCATATCATTATGGGCACTTAGAAATATTTGTACCGTATACATGGTGATATGGGGGGCTAGTCCGATGGAGTCCGATCGTCCGATGGACCATCAGACTCCGATGGAAAAAGTGAAATGTCCGACTGAAACGTGCATATCATTATGGGCACTTAGAAATATTTGTACCGTATACATGGTGATATGGGGGGCTATTCCGATGGTCCGATGGAGTCCGATCGTCCGATGGACAATCAGACTCCGATGGAAAAAGTGAAATGTCCGACGGAAACGTGCATATCATTATGGGCACTTAGAAATATTTGTACCGTATACATGGTGATATGGGGGGCTAGTCCGATGGTCCGATGGAGTCCGATCGTCCGATCGACCATCAGACTCCGACGGAAAAAGTGAAATGTCCGACGGAAACCTGCATATCATTATGGGCACTTAGAAATATTTGTACCGTATACATGGAGTAGTAGTAACTGGGGGTTTCTGGCACATTTTTGAAATTGTTGGATTCCTGTGGTTTTTGTCACGTGACTTTAGACCTGTCAATCAAAATGTGGGCGTGGCACCTGTCAATGAAATTTATTTAACCACACCTGTCAATCAAATTTATTTAACCACACCTGTCAATCAAATTTATTTAACCACACCTATCAATCAAATTTATTTAACCACACCTGTCAATCAAATTTATTTAACCACACCTGTCAATCAAATTTATTTAACCTCACCTGTCAATCAAATTTATTTAACCACACCTGTCAATCAAATATTTAACCACACCTGTCAATCAAATTTATTTAACCTCACCTGTCAATCAAACTTTAAAATCCAAAATGGCGGACAATCTTTAAAATCCAAAATGGTGGACAATCTTTAAAATCCAAAATGGAGAACAATCTTTAAAATCCAAAATGGCTACAATCTTTAAAATCCAAAATAGTGGACAAACCTAAACCTAAGTCCATCGCTATAATAAAGATGTTATACATAGCATCTTATACAGCCATGACGTCACCATTAGGGAATTCCCCTTATAAACAGAGATTGTGGGCAAGCCTGGGCATGTATAAGGCTGGGGAATACCCTAATATATTTTTTTTCCACATATATAAAAGGACTTAAAGCGTCTATGACACCAAATTCTTAAAACATATCTTTTTGATATAATGATAGGCATAGGAATATTTAAACCATCTACCAAATTTCACAGTATTCGGGTAAAATGTCAGCAAGATATAGCGATTCGAATTTCAGTATTTTCAATTTAAAAGTGCGAAATTTCCCGCGCGCGGCCAATTGCATGCAAACGAGGCTATGACGTATGCAGTGTGTCTTCTCCCTCGGCTTTCAAAAACGAAGAAAACATGGCGAACAAGGAGAGGAATCACAGAAAAACATGAAGCGTATTAGGTCGCCCGGATGGAATGTTTAGCAATAACACGAACAATACACCTGGGATTTCGCTACACACGTTTCCGGTTAAAGCTTACTGGCCTGCAGAAGCGAAGTTTGCGAGAAAACACCGCCCACCACCGAACACTCTGTTCAAGGAATTTCTACCCTTCTCGTTGTTCTGGGAGTTTCGCTTTCCTTGCTAATGGGTTCTATTCAAGGCTTTCTTCATCTGTAAAGCTTATGGACTATCACTAGAGGTAAAAGTCATACGGAACAGTGCTTATTAAAAGTTTATTGTCAAAGGTTTTTGCCTAATGTTTTTCTTATCTTGATTTGCCTTTTTCACTTTTTCGTGACTTGATTCCCTCGCTAGTTACTGGTGTCCGTCCCTTCCATTAATGTTTTTTAAAGATACTAGAGTATAAGCGAAATGAAAGCATACCTCTAGTGAGATAAACTTGGTTTGGAAACTATGGTTTTCAGACTATGCTGTCAGGAAGGTGTGAAGAATTTTCGGGTGTGATATTTTTGTTCTTTTCGTCCAAAAACCAAACCTTAGAATTTTTTGGGGTACAAAAACTTGACATGGCAAATTTTAATTAATGATTCTCTCTGAGATTTTGTTTTTTTTCTAATTTTACAATTAAAGTCATATTTGATCATGGTATTTTTGGACATGGGGAAAAGAGACCATGTATTTTTTAGGGGTTTAACATGACTAAAAAGCGCCTACCCAAGTTTTTAAATATAGTTCCATATCTTTTGTGTCTGCCTATGTGATTCCACTGATAACATTTAACTGTATAGCAGCTGATGGACTCTCTCTATTCATTCCCAGACTTGAATCGAATAGTCAGTCACTGATTCTTGGCAACCCTAAAACTCTGAATATTACCTAACCCAGAAAATCATGTCAGCATGTCTTATACTCTACTTTCAGTGTTGCTTCATCATGGTTCATAAGGAATTTTTAAGTACCATGATGAGTAAATAATTCTCAGTGGTAGCAAACCCAACAATTAACTGCTCTGTCCCGTATAACAAGATTTCAATGAGTCAAAAGTAAACCAGACTTGTGTTTACTATGAGTTCCTAATGGTTGAGCTCTAATCAGAATAAAAGAACAGTTTCTTTTGGTTTTATTTATTTTTTGGTCACAAGTTTATCAGTTAGTTGTTGAACTTGTTATGTTTACAACATTCCCAAAACTAAGTTCTTATTGGATATTTTCAGTTACAGAGCAGCAGCAGATACATACAATATGTAGTTCAAAGGCAGTTAAACCAAGGAGCATCATGCAAGGGAAGCAAAAAAAGAGCCATCCGTGGGGAGTCTGCAAAGACGCACATCAATTACAATGGCACATTATGATGGTTTAGCGTATTTTCAAAATCTTGAACTACATTTAAGAAATATATTCAAAAATTGTAACAATATTATAAATTGTAATCTTGTGTTTAACTTCCAGTAGCATTCTCTGCTAGCATCTTTTCTCTGAATTTCACTAGCTGAGGAAAATAGACCTCTGCTTTGGGTTAAACCTCACTTTGTCTTACACTGTCCACAACCGTGGATATCTACAGACGTTTTTCTGCTCCAGGGCTCAAACAATATCAGCAGATAATGTATGTAGATATGCTTGCACATATAATGGGCTCACAAAATGATTAGGAAACCACCCAAGGTTGTGGATAGTGGCAAAACAAAGCAAGTTTTGACAAGGGTCTCTTTTCCTTGCAACCCTCAGGCAGCAAAATGCAGAGATTAGAGTCCTCTACTAGCAAGGGACAAATAGCACTCATCATAGTTCATATTCTTTGACATTGTGTAGTTCCAGGAAAATCCATTCCTCCCCCTTGGTAGGGATTTGGAAATTCTAGAAGGGTGGGGTGGGGGTAAAATATTTCCCATACAATTACTATATTTTTCACTGGAAATTCCAGTGGGTGGTGGTTATAGTTATGGACAATTTCTGGAATCACACATTTCAGAAAACAGGCACCTCTAGCTTGCCTTACTCAAATGACTATCTTGAAAAGAATCTGTTACAGACACCAATGTCCAGGAGTTGTGTTTGGCTTCACTACACTAGCTGCATGATCAATATTTGTAGGTGCGAAATTCTGCCCCCTCCCCCCCCCCCCCCCCTAGCTACGGTCCTGAAACTTTTTCACATCAATTTGGAATCGAAGACATGCACATGGCATTGTGCTAAAAAGATTTCGAGTACCTCATATAAGCTTGGACAACAACAACCAAAGGTTGAGATTTATGTTTAACACCGTGGAGAAATGGTGTTTTGCTGACCTTTCAAGCGTTACCTAGCTTGGAGTTAACTTTTTTCTCTTTGATCCGATGAAGGGCTAATGTTTGAAATGTCAGCAAAACGCCATTTCTGCACAGCGTTTAACACAAATCTCAACCTTTGGTTGATGTTGTCCTATCCCCACTGAAGCAGACCACCCTGAAAACTAGTCATACCCTTGAGTAAGCCGAGTCAACAAATGTGTCTTCCTTTGTTAGAAATCTTGACAAGTGAAGGTGCAAGCCAGGGAAATTTTTTAGCAAACATTCATCAATGGTGAAAACTCCATAGGGCCAAGTAGTACAATTATGTTCCTGCTATTGTGTAGCTTTGTATCCATGTAATGGGAGGAAAATGCGGTAAACATTCAACCCAGTCAGATGGTGATGATGAGCCATGCTTCACTCATGCCATAATAGATGCAGGCTAGCAGAGGTCTGGAGTTTTCACCGCCCTGGTACCCAAATATCCACTTGTTTAAAAACAGTCAGTGTAGGCAACCACACATCAGGATACAGACGACCTACCAAGTTATTAGTCAGAATTTTACAAAAAAATACCAGAAAATTTACTGTACTTGTACGGCTCATGATTTAATTTGATGTTACACTTGACTTTAATTGAGATAATTTCCACTAGCAAGCTAATCCACTTTATCCAGGTTTCCAATGCCACAAGTAATAAGAAAGCAATTGCAATCTCTGCTACCATATTGTTTTGATCAGAATGTGGGTATAAAGTGATGTGCTAAAGAAATGTAGAAGAGAATCATAAGAATAGGTGAGGAATTTAGAAATAACTTACATCAAAAAGTTTTATGAAAACATTTCTAGGCCATCTTTTTAACTTGTGGAAAAATAAAATGTTTTGTTACTGTAAATTGTAGCTGCGTCCTCGACAACGTAACGTTTTGAGGCATCAATCAGGAAAAGTTATCCACTCTTTTATAATATGTAGCTGGGAGAAGAGGCGACCAACCAGTCTGAGAGGACAGCCTTGTGTACAATCCTGCTGATCGTAGCTGTTCTCAAGTATGCAAGCCAAGCCGCACTCGAGAACGTGAAGTTCAACAGCGCAATTTCTACATTGGAATCTTGAGTAATTCACAATAATTTCCATGTAGGATGGCAACGCAAAACCAGCAAGGTTCCTGAGACAAAGTACAAAAGAATCGCGCCGAGTCGATCGAACTTGCTCCATCTTTATCATCGGTTTCTGTTTCAGAATTCAACCAAGAATAGCAGCCGCTAGCTAAGGGCTCATTTGAGTAAAGGACTACTCGAGTTCCTGTTCTCCAACGCATTCTTTGACCTCGAATTCCAAAGAAGAACACGAACTGCTGCTGCTTTTGACATGCTTGGAAGCCATTTTGATTTGAGAGAACACACTGCATACGTCACACACTCGGACCCAGTCTTTCACCGCTTGAAGGGAAAATAGGGGTTTTTCTGACCGCTCTAATTTTTGTTAAAAATATTAAAATAAGCGGAAAATTCGCTGAAAGTAGTATTTAGACGTTCTTCTCGACATTTAAGACAAAAAACTGCTATGTAACATTTCGTGTCATAGACGCTTTAAGGCTATAATTATTTAATATAATATAAAGAAATGTCAGATAAAATTAAAAAACCTAGAAATTATTCCTTTGTTGGAAACAATCATAAGAATCGCCATTTGGTTAAAGCCATCAACTGTGAGACAGACGAGGGTAAATATTATAGAAGTCTATACGCTTGTACAGATCACCTTGGGATTAACTCAGGCTTGATAAAAATGGCCTGTGAAGGTAAGAACCATGTTAAAAGTGGTATATCTAAGATTGATGGACAGAGATATAAATTCGAATATCTTGATACCATTCCTGAGGGTGTAGAAGTTTTAAAATCTCAAGGTAAGAAAAAGAAGGATAATAGTCAGAAATAATTTTACTTTTGACTACCATAATAATGAAGTTAATAACAAAATATATACTGTGGTGTATACTATATACTAATTACGATTTTGAGACGGCAATTCCACAAAATATTGACGGCTAGTTGGGAGAAAATATTTTCTTCCAACGCCGTCAATATTTTGGGGAATTGCCGTCTCAAAATCGTAATTAATATTGTATCGCGATTCTAAGCGAAACTAAGCTAAAACAAAGTGAAATCTGGATATAAAGAACACGCGAAAGACCAAATTCTCCCTACGTTATAGGTGTTTCTATAGAAAAGAGAGAGCGCTCGCGCGAGAGAAAAATATTTCACAGTGCGCTTTTCATTTACGCTTATCGAAACGTGAAAAGTTATCTGTGAGCAAATTAAAAACACAGAAAAATATGGAATGCATAGAGGATTATTTCAGGATGACTGGGATGATTTTCCCAATTTTGACATTCTGGGAAGCAATTTGATTGAACCTCTTGAAGAAAAATGTCAAGAAAGCCAGTCCGCGACAAGTGTTGCAGGTCGAGAGTGCGAGACAAAAAAGACAAAACAAGAAGGAAAACAACTTGAAATTGTTCCCGTAGCTGAAGAAAAAGATAATCAAAAGAGGAAGGTTTCGATTGTTATTCTGGAGGATGACGAAATAGACGAATTTCAAGCCAAACAAGTTGCTCAAAACACTACCAAAGGGACTGAAGTAGCTTTACGCCGCTTCCGTGGGTGGTACCAAGAAAGATATGGAGAAAGCGCTGATTTGTCAAAATCAACAAAGATGAAGCAAGCCGGCTATTGAAGCATTTTTTCCTTGAGATACGTGACACAAGAAAGGGAAAAGAGGGCGAGGAATATGAGCCATCTACCATACAAACATACAGAAACAGCTTGAAACGATACTTCCTTGAGAGAAAAGATGGGGAAAATTTCAATATCGGGGACGACGAGGATCTCAAGAAAAAGATCGCCGCGAAGAAAAAACAACTAAAAGCAGACGGAAAAGGCAACCTCCCCAATCGAGCAGATCCATTGGATGAAAGTCAAGTCGAAAAGCTGTGGGAAAATGGATCAATAGGACTGAAAACGCCAAGACAACTTCTCCATCTCGTATGGTGGAATAACATACGAATGCTGGGAATGCGAGCAAGAAAAGAGCAACTCGATTGCAAAGTTCAAGACTTTCAGGATCGCGGAAGTCATTTTGAATACACAGAGAGATCGACCAAGAATAGACCTGGCGACAAGGAAAATCGGAATTCCAGGAGGAAATACAACAACAAGATATTCAAGACGGATGAAAGTGAGAAAGATCCTTACCTAGCTATGAGCACTTACCTCAAGCACAGACCATCGGGCATCGATGATTTCTATCTACAGCCAATTGACAATCCAACCGGCGAAATCTGGTATAAGAAGCTTGCTTTAAAAAGGGATGGTCTCGCAAACATCATGAAGAAAATGACGGAAACAGCAGGAATTCAGGATGAGGGTCACTACACAAATAGCTCCGGCCGCAAAACTGCAATCCAAAGCCTGCGTGGTCACTTCGATCCACTGGCGATCAGCGAGCTTACTGGTCATGCGAATCCCCAATCAATTCAGTCGTATAGCCACAATACGATAACCACGCAAAAGGCGATGTTTGAAAGGTTGGCAGGATCCTCAACCGCAATCTGCACTTTGGAAACCCGAGAATCTCAGGAAACTTGCAGGAGATCAAGTGAAGAAGTAGATCAGCAAAGACGCCAAGGACACGTGCTTTCCAACTTGTTTCACGCTTCCACCCTCAACAACTGTCAAATAAGCATCACTTTTAACAAAGATAATTAACAGACTTCGTTTATGAACTCCTGAGTCGCTTTGCATTTCTGCTAAGATTAAATTTCCCCAAATTTCTTTGTGAGAGACATATTTACGAACTTTTGAACATGGAACTGTGCGAGCCGTTGGTGCAACAAATTTGTAATCGATTGTGAACATTTGCAAATGCAATCGCGGCAATTTGGTCTTATTAAATATGTCAACATCTTAATAATGCTTACCTACAAATCCAATTGAAGCCTCTTTGCTCAAGTTGTACGTTGTTCTAGTTTTGAACACGACTTAAAGCGAAAATAAAGTTTGATCAACTGAATTCCAGCAAAAACTTCTGTTACCTTGAATTCTGACAGACTGAAGAATCGCGACTCTTTCTGATTGGCTGAATGGACAATTGAACTGTCAAAAGCGCGCGATTAGCCAATCAGCAAACGAGAATTTCGAGCCGTCAATACCACAAAATATTGACGGCTCACAATAGCACAGAGGGGCAGGGTGAATCGCGATACTATAATATATATATTAATTTCTCTTTTATCGGAACATAAACCAAGCTATTCCAGCACTGGCTAAAGTAGTTATATACATCAGATTTTTCTCATGTGATGATATGGATGGTTTAATTTTTACCTTGTTAATAGGTTTCTCAACTGGTTTAACCAAAGGCTTCTCATTTTCAGTATTATGATGAGGTAGTTTTATTTTTGAAGGAGGAAAATTATGTTTATTTCTACTTTTTTACTTTCTATGTTTATATTATTAACACCAAAACCCATATCACTAGTCGCTTTTAATAGTTTATTATTATAATTTATAATGCTATCTTTATTTATAATTAGATTTGAAGGTAGTAGCCAAACCCAGGAGCTACGGCTAAATTAATTCTGAGCTTAGCCTCTTGTACTGCTAATTGATACCTTTGTACCGATTCAGCGATATTGTTTTCAATCACTAATGATTCAAACAGTGTTAAAAATTCCTGTTGAGTTTCTTGAGATGAACCACTATTTCCAACAATAGTACTTCTTGTACTAACTTGTGCCCTAGGATGCAATGCTGAAAAAGACAGATGTGGATCTAGAGCTGTTGAGCGACCCTGATATGCTACTTATGATAGAGTCAGGCATCAGAGGTGGTATTAGTATGATTTCAAAACGGTATGCAAAAGCTAATAATAAATTTATGAAATCATTTGATAAGAAACAAAAGTCAACATTTATAAAATACCTCGACGCTAACAGCCTGTATGGCTGGGCTATGTCAAAAAAGTTGCCGACTCATGGTTTCAGATGGATGGATAAGAATGAGATAAAGGACTGGAAAACCACCCCATCTATACTAGAGGTGGATCTCAAATATCCTGTTAAGCTAAATAATCTCCATAATGAGTACCCACTAGCACCTGAGAGAATAATGGTTAATAAAGTGGAAAAACTTATCCCTAACCTATGTGATAAAACAAAATATGTGCTTCATCATGAGACTCTAAAGCTATATGAAAGTCTTGGACTGAAAATAACAAAAATCCACAGAGCTATTACATTTAAGGAATCCGCATGGATGGAGAAATATATTAGTCTCAATAATAATCTCAGAACAAAAGCCAAAAATGATTTTGAGAAGGATTATTTCAAACTGATGACCAATTCTGTATTTGGCAAATGCATGGAAAACATCCGTAATAGACAAGATATTAGGTTAGTGACGGATGAAAAACAAGCCAATAAATTAGTTTGTCAACCGAACTATAAGAGAAGAACAATATTTTCAGAAAATTTAGTAGCTATACATATGGGAAAAACAGAATTGATATTCAACAAACCTATATACGTTGGAATGTGTATCCTGGATATATCGAAAAATCTAATGTATGACTTTCATTACAATTATATGAAGCCAAAATATGGAAACAAAGCAAATCTCCTATTTACAGATACAGACAGTTTAACCTATGAAATTGAGACAAAGGATTATTACAAAGACATTGAGGGAGATATTAAAACAAAATTTGATACATCCAACTATCCAGAAGATCATCCAGGAATCAAATATAGAACTAATAAAAAGGTAATAGGTATGTTCAAGGATGAAGTACCAGACGTGGAAATAACAGAATTTGTAGGCTTGAGAGCTAAGCTATATACATATAAATCAGATGATGAACAAACTGGGAAACGATGCAAAGGTATCAAAAGGTCGGTTGTGAAATCGAGTATAACATTCGATGATTATAAAAATTGCTTATTTGAAGGGCAACAAGATATGAGAAAGATGAATGTTATCAGGAGTCATAAGCATCAGATATACACACAAACGGTAAACAAAGTTGCATTATCACGGGATGATGACAAACGGAATATTCTAAGTGATGATATTCATACGGAAGCTATAGGCTATAAAAATATTGATGAATACATGTATGATCATGAAAAAGAAGATTTTATAAGACGATATCACGGTGGAATAGATAATTATGATAGAATTTCCAAGCAAAAAATTGATAAACCAAAGAAGTCAAGCAAACTATTTTAAAACGCTATCAGGAGGTAGCTGAGTATTATCTGGAACAACTTGTAATTCCTCTCTAACGAAAGATCTTTTCGGCGCGCCATTAGAAAGGTAATATAAAACAGGTTGACCAGCTGATACAACGGCTCTTGATATATCATACGTATCTATTGAAAATATAGGATCGGTGGCACGACGCTTATCTCCACCTTCTTGTTCACCATCAGCGTATAAGTATCTGACTTTTACACCTGACGGTAATCTTTTCTCATCCAGTCCAACAGGACGTTTATATTCCATTTCATTTAATTCCATTTCTTCCATTTTTATTCCATTTATAGGTTTTTTACCAGTTATTCGTATCTTTTCATTATTTATTGATTTCAAAACAGCTGGCAAACGTTTTACCCATTCTCTTGATCGATCATTAGTAATCATCTCTTGTGCATACTGATGTGTGAATAACCTCTCACTAAGTGTTCTATTTGCTCTTTCTACAAAGGCTTGAGCTCTATGGTTATTAGCTTCTGACCTTTGAATATTCACATTATGCTTTTTCATAAGCTTAGTAACATCTCCCTTAAACTCTGTTCCTGGGTCAACAATTATTGTACTAGGAAAATTTAACTTTCTTGAGTATATCTTTGTGAAAGCTTTGGATACCTCATTTGACTCTTTGGATGTTAGTGGCTCAGCATCTTTGTATCTTGTTGCTATATCAATAACTACTAATGCGTACTTATAAGTCTTTCGTCTGATAGTATCATGTGGAAGAAATAATAAGTCCGCTTGGTGTATCTGATTTGGTTTATCAATAGTCCAATATGGTCTAGGAATATAATCAGGCTTAGGTAGATATATTTGCCATATTGCCTGCTTCTGAAGCCATTGCTTAGCAACTGATTCGCTAACTTTTGCTCTCTCAGCTAATTTTCTAACAGCTGAATTACCTTTCCAGTAACCCTCAGTTGAGTAATATATTTTCTCCATTATTATATAAAAGTATAATACTATTTATTATTATATGACATCAATAGCAGATAAGATTAATCCAAATAGGGAATATAAACAACCTTTTGGACTGAAATCAGAGACATGTTTGAACCGTGTGACTATGAATCCAAACAAAGCACAACCTTCCGAAACAGTATATATTCATGTTCCTAAGCTAGCAGACAATGTGGTTATTGTCCCAAATAGCCTAGCGCTGACGTTTAACATTGCTATAACTGGTGCGGAAAAGCATGCTAATAACAGATTTGTCAACAATCTAACAGCATCCTTGAAATCAAGAAAGAAAATACATTTTGGTGGAGAAACATTACAGGATACAAACCGATACGATTTGTATAAACTATATAGTGATCTTCATCTTAACAAAAAGGAAAGAGAAAACAGAATCAAACAGGGTATTTCCAGTGTCAACATGCATAAACTGAGAGCTGGTGCAGGTGATAAAGTTAGTACGGATGCATCAGAAGTGGCTCTAGCAGCAGTATAATATATAGATTTAGCCACTGGCTAAAAGCGGAGCTCCTGGTTATAAAACTTTCTGTGTTTATATACTATAGGTTTTTTAAGAAAAAATGTCTCTTGACATGTATACAACAGTGTTTTCTTCGGTATGTTGCTGCATTGACACAATACAAATACAGGGACGAAAATAAGCATCCTGTTAAGTGAGATAAAAACCTCCATCAGAAAAATTAAGGTATTAATCCCTCCAAATGGAATGATTCAAAAGTGAAATAAAGACAATAATTTTTCAAGCGTAGATGGCGTCATATCACCTGACCACTTCATTTCGCTCACCTGGTGACCTTAACACTACCCAAGTTTGGTTGTTTTAGAGTCTTCCCTTCACGAGATATTCATTTCTCAAGCATAAATAACGTCATCGATGACGTCATATCACGTGACACCTTTATTTCGCTCACCTGGTGACCTAGACTACACCACCCAAGTTTGGTCATTTTTGAGTCTTCCCTTCACGAGATATTAATTTTTCAGGCATAGATGACGTCATCGCTGATGTCATATCACGTGACGAACTCATTTCGCCCATCTGGTGACCTAGACTACACTACCCAAGTTTGGTTGTTTTAGAGTCTTCCCTTCAGGAGATATTAATTTTTCAAGCATAGATGACGTCATCGATGACGTCACATCACGTGATCATTTTATTTTGCTCATCTGATGATCTAGACTACACTACCAAAATTTGGTTGTTTTAGAGTATTCCCTTCACGAGATATTAATTTTTGAAGCATAGATGACGTCATCGATGACGTCACATCACGTGACCTTTTCATTTCGCTCATCTGATGACCTAGACTACACTACCAAAGTTTGGTTGTTTTAGAGTCTTCCCTCACGAGATATTAATTTTTCAAGCATATATGACGTCATCGATGACGTCACAACACGTGACCACTCAATTTCGCTCATCTGGTGACCTAGACTACACTACCCAAGTTTGGTTGTTTTAGAGTCTTCTCTTCACGAGATATTAATTTTTCAAACATAGATGACGTCATCGATGACGTCGAATCACGTGACCACTTCATTTCGCTGATCTGATGATCTAGACTACACTACCAAAGTTTGGTTGTTTTAGAGTCTTCCCTTCACGAGATATTAATATTTCAAGCCTAGATGACGTCATCGATGACGTCAGATCACGTGACATCTTCATTTCGCTCATCTGGTGACCTAGACTACACTTATCAAGTTTGGCTGTTTTAGAGTCTTCCCTTCACGAGATATTAATTTTTCAATCATTGATGACGTCATCGATGACGTCACATCACGTGACCGTGTTACAACACCCCCCTTGTGGCATAGACAAAATATCCCAAGTATGGTTGTCCTAGCATGTTCCCTTGAGGAGATATAATTTTTTCTTTGCGTACCACAGGGTTCCTATAGGACACTATAGGTTTAATACCAGAGAAATAAAGAAAAAATCATATCTCCCGAAGGGAAGCTTCGATAGAAGCCAAACTTGGACAAACTTTCAAAGACCATAAGAGGAACTCTGCACCAAAGTCACGTGCCCTTTCGTCATCAATGACGTCATCAAAATGATCCATAATGCCCGTGACGTTCAAAAATCAACTCGATAGTATGCGTTTTTCCCTGAGGTATGGTGCTCCGCTTGCGCGGGCCTTCGGCCCGCGCTGGAGCTCCGCTATAACACAAAATATAGACTCCCTCTAGAGCATCCAATTATAGACAATCATGGGGTATTCTATCCAAAGGCACTAGATCAGAGTTTCATTTTTGAAATTACTCTTCCAGACTCAAAAGACCTTGTAATCACGAGCGATAAAACAAAACCATATACATATAGTATTTCCAATCTTGAGCTAGAATATCAGAGCATTTCAAGTGATTACCTTGCAAATGAGGTAAAAAGCGCTTATCAAATTGGAAAAGGGTTCTATTACGAAAATATTTTTCTTCATAAAACGTTCACAATTACGAAAGGGACGGATAGTATATTAAATGAGAATATTAACATCCCTCATAGAAGTATGACTGCCATCCTAATGCTGTTTACAACACCACATATTGCAGGTGCTAGGGATAGTGAAAGTTTTGTGAATCCAAGTATTACAAGTGTTAAAATTAACATCGATGGCGTACCAAACCGACTATATAGCAAAGGTATGGAAACCTCAGATTTTTATGATGCAGCTGTCAAACGGTTTGGAATCAGTGATAATATAACAATCAAGGAGTTTTATAATGATACATTTGCATTGTGGATAGACTTACGAACATATCATGATGATTAATACATGGCAACGGCCTTCAACTTGCTAGTACACGAGACGGTGTGCATTTGGAGATGAAAAGAACAGCTTCAGGCTCTGGAACTATTACTTGTTACATGTATGTGATTGCAGACGCTCTGATGGAAATCATGGGAAGCAGTCTTAAGAGTATAATGTATTAGTAATAATATATGGAAGAGTTAGCGATAAATTACCGTTTCACTGCCTAATAGTAGGCTGTACAAACAGCGGGAAAACACAATATCTAATACAACAGCTTAGAGGTCCATACAGGTATCGATTTGAATATATTGTTTTGATATGCCCAACTTATGCAGTTAATAAAACATATCAAGGCTTTGCACAAGGAGATAGAAGGTTTATTGTTGTATCACCCGATGCGGATTCAGTAGATGAAATAAATGACTTGTTATTATATTGTAAGGAGCTATTTACTGGTACAAATACGTTGATAATACTCGATGATTGTGCTTTTTCAAAGGATCTAAAACAAAGATCTAATAATTTTATCAATCTTGCTTTTAGTGGGAGGCATGAGGGTATCTCTGTATGGGTCTTAACTCAGCAATTAACATCTATAGCAAAAGCCTTCAGAGAGAATAGCATAGCTTCAGAGAGAATAGTAGCATGCGTGGTTTCATTCTATAATCCATCTAATGTAAGCATGAAGGCATTATTCGATGATTATGGAGGCGATCTTGGTATTGAGGATAGGAAAAAGTATATGAAATTATTAAAATCAGAAAAGTATTCACGTATATGTATGTGTATGAGACATCCGTATAATTGTTATATTGAGCTTCCAAATTCAAATGATTTAAATAATATATGATTATAATAAATATAATGACAGATATTGTTGGAGAATATATGAATAATGTTGAGGAAATCCCTATCAAAAAGGATAAGAAGCCAAAAGCTACTAAGAAGAAGGATGTAGATACAAAAGAGATTGAAGAAAAACGGGAATCGTTATGCATTCTTGCAGTATTGGGAACAACACATGAATACACTGGTATGGATTTGTCTCTTGGTGATGCTAAGAGGCTGTCAATCAAGGATGTTGAAAAATATTATAATCGGTATCAGGTTATAATGGGAAATAAGGTTACTAATTCTTTGGTTGATATAGGGTTACAAGGCGCATCAGAAGTTATTTCCTATGTATGTCCTATAGATGATAAAAAAGAATTATGCAACGATCTTCGAAATGATGATTTACTTAGAAAAGAGCTTTCCGAATATGCTGGTTATTGTGTACTAAAAGGCGGCCGGATGGTAGCTCTTGCAAGTGCTTTGATACAAATCGGTAAACATATCAAATTTAGTAATAATACTCTTGAGCAACCTGTTGAAACTCTTGAGCACACTTGAGCATCTGTTAAGAAACTGTTGAGCAACTGTTAAGCATCTGTAAGAAACTGTTGAGCAACTGTTAAGCATCTGTTAAGCAACCTCTTGAGCAGTCTTGAGCAACCACTTGAGCAGACTTGAGCATCTGTTAAGAAACTGTTGAGCAACTGTTAAGCAACCTCTTGAAATATCCTAATTGATATAAATATATATTAAGAAATACTTAATATATATGTCAACAGAATGAGAAAATATTGAACAAATAACTAGGGAAGCAGAAGCTATAAAAGAGAAAAAGCAGAAGGATCCTAAAAAAGTAGAAGCTGGAAGAAGGCTAGCAGAATACCATAAAAAGGCTAAGGAAGCTATGAAAAAAGATAATATAATATCTGAAGAGAAAACATGGATGCCAGAAATCTCACTTACTACTGTTATCAGTCTTACAGCTTTTGATTTATACTATAGATGGAGAAAGCATGATAAGGATAAAATCGAATTGAAAGCACCCCCTCATGTAGATGAAAAACCTATTATTAAACCATCTAAATTTCCAGTACCGAAAATAGGTATGGAATAATAAAAAGAAATGATTTAAAACGATATGTATAGATATTATTATATGTCAACTGAAAACAAAGTAGTGAAAAATTTATGGATCAGCCGTAATTGTCGGGCTGTGTGCTGGTGTAGGTTGGGTCGGTCGAAAAACTTTGAAAGAGCAATTTATTGGAGATCCATCTTCAAATATAACAAACTATGGTAAATGGGTGTTGGTTCTTGGTGCTAGTTTGTATCTCAAGGATTATCTAGAGGCTCAGAAGCTTCTTCCTAACTCGGTATAAAAGTGTAATATATATATTATAATATAAATGGCGACTATTGCATTGATGATAGGAGGAGCGGTGTTAAATGCTACAAGCTTCATCGGTGGAAATTATTTAGCTAGATATCTTACTGGTAACAACACGGATGAACAACGTATTAGACATGATAAAGCGGTTGAAAAGTATCAACATGATTATGAAATATTTGAAGAAAATAGACAGAAACTCATAGATTGGCAAACAGAAAGGTACAAGAATAAACAAATCGCAAGCAATAATATGAGATCTACGGATGAGGCGTTAAAATTGTATAATGAAGCTCATAATCAAAAGATCCATTTGCAAATGCCACAGTTTAACAATTATTATAAACCATCATCTGCACAGAAGAAGTATGAAATGGTTTATGTTGCTGGTGGTATGCTTGGTATCGGCTATGTTGCTTCTAAATTCTTGTAAGTGAGATCATTAAGGGCCGTCAAACGACGGGGCCTAAAGGAATACAACCTGAAACGGTTTTTATTCAAGAACCAGGCCTATACTCTCTGATATTTAGATCAAAAGTGACGTCACGGCACAGCTGTGCCGGTCTAGGTATCTGATGCTAGGTATAACACCTTTATGAAAAAAAGGCTTAAGGATACATTACTATATATTCAATATATAATAATGACACTAACTGAAAAGAAGTATGAAAACAAATTTTGAATCTATCTATTGATTCATATATTGATAGCAAGCAGACTATCTTTTTTAAAGGGAGGGATATTGCATTAGCTCTTGGTTATAATGATACTGATAAAGCTATAAGAAACCATGTAGATGAAGACGATAAGACTAAATCTATAACCCCGCCGTTTCGGCGGGGTCTAAAGAATTTACATCCAGATACTGTTTTTATAAATGAATCTGGTCTATACTCTTTGATATTTGGATCAAAACTAGAATCAGCTAAGTTATTCAAACGATGGGTAACATCTGAGGTCCTTCCATCTATCAGAAAGTATGGATACTACAGCAGGTTTAACAATCCTAAGACGCTAACATTCAAAATAGAAGATGAATACGACCTGCATACCAAAGTTGTAGAGTTTATCAAACGGTTTTATCCAAACTCTATTATAACAGCAGGGCTAGGAGAGAATCAAGATACGTCAGCCAAACGCATAGCATCCTATCGAAAGGGATACATGAAAGGGCAACCAGATCTTATAATACAAAATTGTCACAAACATTACTCTGGTCTATGCATCGAATTTAAAACTCCACAGGGTAATGGTATTATATCTAATGAGCAGACAGACCTCTTACAACAATATGAGGAGAATGGTTATAAGTGTATCATTTCCAACGATTATGATTTACTTATCAAGGAGATAAACGACTGCATGCGTGATGTTCGTATTAAATGCAAGTTCTGTAAACGGAAATTCAAAACAAGAACAACACTAGGGAATCATAAAAAATATTTTCACAGGATATAAAAATATACCTATAATATAAATCATATAATATGGCTGGTATAGATAAAGACTATACGGATACTGATCCTTTATTACCTGATTATAGAGGTGATGATTATTATACAGAAACAGAAGTAGATTGGATGCGTGAATCTGATAAATTAACAAATCGATTAAGAAGGTTGAAAGGTGATGAAAGTAAATTCGTATTAACTTCTGATGATGTTAGGATCTTTAAAGAGACTAAATTTCCAGATGCAAGGTTAGGCGGATTCTATATGAGATTAAATGGAAATGACTTACAAGTACAATCAAAGTATGGGACGGAATGGCATAATCTGTTTACTAAGAAGGGTACAGTTAGTTCAAGAGTTCCTAAAACAATAGAAGCATTAGGAGATACGAAGAGTCAAGTCGAGGCTTGGGGTAAAATAAACGCAGAATTTCCACATGCCAACCGTGAACTCCTTGAATATGATATTAATAAAGACGGTAAGGTAGCTCTAACTCTTAAAAAATCTGGTAAAAATCCATTAAACCTCTTTAATAAAAAAGGCGAAATAAATGGAAGCATAAAAGGAGATCTTAAGGTTGCTTTAGGTCTGACATATAATGAAATAATTTATAAAAATGATGTTGAACAAGATAGTTTAAACAAGCAACATGAAGAAGCTGCAAATGCATTACAAAATTTAGAAGATGAAAAAACTAAATTAGAGGACCAAATTGAATTAGACAGTGTTGGTAATAAAAGTGAAATAGATAATAGACTAACTAAAACGAACCAAAAAATTATAGAAACACGGAAGGAAATTGAAAAAGTAGATGATCAATTATCAGATTTGGATGACCAACGTGAAGGAGTAGAAGAAAGGATGTCGCTACGAGATCGGGTTAAGCATATATTCAAGAAGTATGGCTTTACGGTGACAGCGGTGGTTATAGCCGTTGGGACGACCATCGGAGCTATTATTTCAAACCTAAGCAAGGGACTATCAACTGTAGTCAAGGGTGTTTCTAACGGATTGAAAGCTATCGGATCGAAGCTCTCCCAGCTTCTACCTGGAATGATAGGTACTATAGCTAGTTTTATTTTCAAATCAGCTGGTGAAGTGGTTGGTTTCCTAGCTAAAAATGCTTGGGTTCTTATTCTTGGCATCGTAGCATATATGGTAAACCGTATAAAAGGTAAATGATAATATGTATCATATGACAACAATCTTAACAATAGCGATGAGATCACCAGAGACTAGGATATATCTCGATCCTCCTTTATCAAACGTGAAGGATATACAACTTTTGAGCTATTATGGTCCCACAGCTTGGGTACGATTTAGTTAAGATCAATATGTTTACAAGAAATTAGAGAATAATGAGAAGGAAACACTACAAACCATCCCAGCAGGTGATTACACCCTGTTAACATTACAGCAAGCATTTGTACATGGACTGAAAGGTAATAAATTCGGAATTATTATAGATAGTCATGGAAAGAATTTTATTTCAAATAAGACGGTTAATATCTTGTTATCTGATCAACTAGCAAAAAAGTTAGGTGTTCCTGAAAAAATATTACCAGGTAAGTTATACCCAATAAGATGGATACCTGATAAACCCCTTATGTTATTCTGTGATATTCTAGATAGACATAAATCGTACACAAATACAAATAACCAGGGAACAGATTTAACACTAACAATAAGTACACTATTAGCAATTATACCATCCAAAGACTATGCTAGCATTCCTGTTTCTGTCAACACTGTGTTACATTATTTACAATAAAACTATTTGATATCAAAGGTCGAAAGCCTGATTTTAAAAATAAACTGATTATAATCAATTTAAAAGTAACACACTTTTAATATATTATATGGAATACAACGAACTTTATCCACAATTACCCACAGAGAATGGAGATAACTTCAGACTTCAAAAATCATGTGAGGTATTGCAAAACCTTGAAAATGAAATCAAACATTATGAGACTGTACAGAAAAAGTACACTAGATTGAGAAAATTAGTTGTTTGGTCAACAGGTGGAACCTCTGTTATGCTATCAAGCACTGCTTTGGCTCTGTCACTAACAGGCTTTGGAGCTGTTGTTGGTGGCCCCATAGGTGGATTAGCCGCTCTGTTTGGTATTATTTCTACCACAGCTGGTGTAAAATTATCGAAAAAGATATCTAAACATGAAAAAACATCACAATTAGCAAGAGCAAAAGTAAACACACTTGAAGGAATCATTTCAAAAGCTCTCTCTGATAATAAAATATCTGATGAAGAGTTTACACTAATCATAAACGAGGCAACAAAATACCATAATATGAAAAAGGATATTAGAGTGAAATACATTAATGATGAAAAAAAGGACCCAATATATCAGACCTCCGCACACAGATTCGAAAAGAGATGCTAGAAGAAATTTCAAAGAACGTGCGCTAAAAATATCATTTGACCGAACGCCATATAACAGATGTATATATGAAATCCGATATACAAAGGAAAAAGATATAAACTACTGATATGTATATTATATATATGTTATTAGACGAATTCAAAAAGAGATATCCTAGAGCTGATTTAACAAAGTTTCATTTTGTTTCTGATGACTATGGTGGATATATCTACTGGAAGTATAAAAGACTAACAGTTATGAGTTATGATGATTTAACAGGACAAACGTGGATGTCTGATATACCAAGCGACTGGAAGATTAGATTAGATGCAGACCTTGGTATTAAAAAATCGTTTCCTGATAGTTTGAAGTTAACAAATAAATTATACCCAATACCCGCGATAGACTTTGAATCAACAGCGTCAGACATCTCCACACTGTTAAGAAATCTTGATATCTATGTATCACAAAAGCAAAAATTCACAACTGATATGAGGGATATTTTCAAAGAGACCACTATAACATTCCACTCGGCTAAACAGTCAAAAAGATGGTTACAGGGTCCTGATTATAATTATTGGCCACAACAGTTGAATTTTGCTGTTTGGTGTGCAACCAGTGGCTGTGGTATAAGCTTACATGAAGCAAAATCTTACCCTCCTGTAGTCTATGGGTTTATTAAATTTCATGTTTACTTTACCATACGTAGGATTTTGTATGAGTTGGGATGCCCACTGCCTGATGATGCGGTATTTAACCAAACAAATAACACATACAACAAAGTGGTTTTCCAAAGACTATGTCATGAATTTGGTTTATCCACTAACCCTGATTTTAGATATACAGGTGGACGAAACCATGGCTTGGGTGATATATTTTAGACTATCCTGGTGAAGGTTATCGTAATGTACACGTAATTCGAGGGTATGACAAAAAAGCTGATACATGGCCTGATAAATTAAATTTATTCTCTGACGAGGGTGGAACACAAAATAATGGTAAGCTAGTTAGTTTTATCAGAAACGATAGTCATAGTGGAAACCAATATTCTTGGTTCGTCCCTATACAAAGCCATGGTCTTACACGAGCGGGATTAGGTAGATTAAACCGTTCGGTAGAATCATTTATTTATTGCATCCTAGGGGCACAAGTTAGTACAAGAAGTACTATTGTTGGAAATAGTGGTTCATCTCAAGAAACTCAACAGGAATTTTTTAACACTGTTTGAATCATTAGTGATTGAAAACAATATCGCTGAATCGGTACAAAGGTATCAATTAGCAGTACAAGAGGCTAAGCTCAGAATTAATTTAGCCGTAGCTCCTGGGGTTTGGCTACTACCTTCAAATCTAATTATAAATAAAGATAGCATTATAAATTATAATAATAAACTATTAAAAGCGACTAGTGATATGGGTTTGGTGTTAATAATATAAACATAGAAAGTAAAAAAGTAGAAATAAAACATAATATTCCTCCTTCAAAAATAAAACTACCTCATCATAATACTGAAAATGAGAAGCCTTTGGTTAAACCAGTTGAGAAACCTATTAACAAGGTAAAAATTAAACCATCCATATCATCACATGAGAAAAATCTGATGTATATAACTACTTTAGCCAGTGCTGGAATAGCTTGGTTTATGTTCCGATAAAAGAGAAATTAATATATATATTATAGTATACACCACAGTATATATTTTGTTATTAACTTCATTATTATGGTAGTCAAAAGTAAAATTATTTCTGACTATTATCCTTCTTTTTCTTTCCTTGAGATTTTAAAACTTCTACACCCTCAGGAATGGTATCAAGATATTCGAATTTATATCTCTGTCCATCAATCTTAGATATACCACTTTTAACATGGTTCTTACCTTCACAGGCCATTTTTATCAAGCCTGAGTTAATCCCAAGGTGATCTGTACAAGCGTATAGACTTCTATAATATTTACCCTCGTCTGTCTCACAGTTGATGGCTTTAACCAAATGGCGATTCTTATGATTGTTTCCAACAAAGGAATAATTTCTAGGTTTTTTAATTTTATCTGACATTTCTTTATACGGTCAGTATAAAACGCAGACTGCAGACTGCGGGCTGCAGACTGCAGACTAGGGGTAAAACGCAGACTCGGTATAAAATGCAGACTGCAGACTGCAGACTTGGTATAGAACGCAGACTTGGCTTAAAATGCAGGATACGATGCGAAGAAATCGAAAATCCAAGTCTTACCTTTGCGATTCAAGCGATTCACAAGTCTCCGTGGATGTGTGCGCCATCTTGTTTATTTTGACACAAAACTGCTGACCAAAACCATGACGGCCACACAACAGGAGCCCCAAACTCCGGTCGAATCGGGGGTATGTGTAGCGTAAAGACGAGCTATTGTCTGATAATAGACTTTATTATACATTGTCCTCACTATCTCGATTCTGATTGGCTAAAAACGCGCGCTTTACTTTGGGAATCACGCACTTTGAGGGTCTCCAAGAATCAGCATGCTGATTCTTGAAGAATCAGCTAGCTGATTCTTGATTCTACGCGCGCAATGCATCATAGGACTAGAGCACTTGAATGTTTTCCCTATTTAACAAGGCGCTTGTGTAAAAGAAATTGATTGACAGAAAAACAAGTATTTTTACTGAATCAATGTATAATAAAACAATTATTTAATTCGGTTTTTGTGATTTCCAGAATAAACAATGTCTCGTCAAGTGGAATCAGGCTCGGCCTCACGGCCTCGCCTGATTCCACCTGTCTCGACATTGTTTATTCTGGAAATCACAAAAACCTCATCCAATAATTGCTTAAAAATGGCCAGAAACAATCTGTTTCTAAATATTGAGAGAAAGTACGGGATAAAATTCAATCTGATGATATATTCCTCTACTATATATGTAGTGAGATATATATCTAGTGAGATAACTGAAAAATATTGAGTATTTGATAGTATGTCGATACTGCGCCTTTATGCAAATGAACTTCTGTCTACTGGTCCGATTCCTGTGCCATGGTTAGATCGGACCATGTGGTGTTGTCAGTGTTGTGGCTTGATAAACTCACACATGCACGTCTAAAGATTTAGGTTAATTTTAACCGATCGTGAAAGCTTTTATTATGAGAACTAAATGTAGAAACACTATTGCGCACTTCCTCTAAGCAAAACGATATGATCATATAAAAACGCAAACCTAAAATAAAAACAAAACACAACACGCACTGCTAGGACTGTCTTGTAGAAAGCACGTGCCAATGAAAGTGTTATGGGCAAAATAATCAAGCTACGCACACTACAAGATCAGAATTTCTTGTTCGTTTTATAATTTATAAGAAAAATGAATTACATAATTCACTTTTCGAGCAAGAAGGGAATTTTAAATGATAATTCAACAACAAGAGCGCACACTTCAGCAGATGAACTACTGTGTCCATGGCTTGGAAGAGAGAGGAGGGGCGCAGTTTGGGGCTCCTGTGGTGTGGCCGTCATGGTTTTGGTCAGCAGTTTTGTGTCAAAAACAAAACAAAATGGTGCACATCCACGGTGACTTATCGCAAAGGTAAGACTTGGATTTTCGATTTCTTCGCATCATATCCTGCATTTTAAGCCAAGTCTGCGTTTTATACCAAGTCTGCAGTCTGCAGTCTGCATTTTATACCGAATCTGCGTTTTACCCCTAGTCTGCAGTCTGCAGCCCGCAGTCTGCAGTCTGCGTTTTATACTGACCGTTTCTTTATATCATATTAAACTAGTAAGTACCCGTGAAAAATTCACGAATTAAATTTTAATTGAATGACGAAAATTATCGGATTGTCTGCCGTTGTGGAATGAACAGTTATACCGCTACGTTTAGAGAGATGTGCTCAAACAATTTGTAACTACGCCTGTTTACTTTAAAGTATTAAAGTATTTGTTATCAGTTTATAGATAGGTGGCATACCGGTGTGAAATATTTGCACCGTAGCATACGATAGGAAAGGCGTTTTAAATTAGATCTTTGAAAACAATGTTCCTTGTGAATGGAAATGAGGCAAATGCCACACAATAACCCCCTAAGTATTTCCTAACAAAGGTGTTGAGGCATTGGTTTGACTGTGGTTTTGGCGCGAAAAGATTGCGCGTGTCGGTCGAGATGGTCGTATTTTCGGTCAAGAAAGAAAAAGGCTGAGCTGTACCACTCGAACTTCAACAACTATTGGTTTTAGATGTAAATAATATCAAGAGAAGTCCCTCGTCTAGTGAATAGGAAGGTTTAGGAAGCGCCAGAAAGGTAAAGTAAAACTTTTTAGATTCTTGCTGTTTTCAATGGAAAGTTGCTTTGCACTGCTCATCATGTTGGACTTTCTTAAAGACTTGTACAACTCGGTCAATTCGAATTCAAGTGTGTGTGATTTAAAAACTTAGCTTAAACAATCTAAGCTTATCAGTTAAACTTGGGAAAATCGCTTGAATTAGACCTTAGCTCAAGTAAAACCTTTTCCAACAAAAACATGCACACTGGAGAGACTTCCTTCCGCTCGGTTTGTGAACTTCGTTTCTTCGGCTCGAACATCTCCGTTTTTAGTATAGATTTCGAAGAATTCATACATTTCCTCCTTCCGGTCGGGTTTGAGAGCTACGTTTTTTCGGCTCGAACTTCTCTGTTTTTAGTATAGATTTCGAAATAAATAGGCTGTCAAAGGACTGTTGTTTGTGAACTAAACTGAATGTTTGTTTATTTATAAATGGCGCGCCGGGGCTTCGTGCAACGCGCCAAAACCTTTGAATGGGATATATTGTTCACTCTAAACTTTTTGGAAAAACGACTTTTGCCTGAACATTACTGTGTTATTTGTGAGAGAATCGCGTAGGTTTGGACGTATTTGTTGCTTTCGGCTGCGAGAAATTGTTTATTTTTTGGCTTCTGTGGAAGACTTAACATGGCGCCTTTGCGAACTCGATCTTCTCGCTTACGAAAACGCTTGAATTGGATATTCCGTCCACTTTATCGTTTTCGAATAAAATGTATCCTATAACACAGTTCCCCAAGTATGCAAGAAAATGGCGTGGTTTAGAAGTTCCGTGGTGCAGCCGTTTTTCCAGGCTGCTGGGCTAACAGTTTGACCTTGACCCCCCCAACATCACGTATTATATATAAGATAATTATAGCCTTAAGTCCTTTTATATATGTGGAAAAAAATATATTAGGGTATTCCCCAGCCTTATACATGCCCAGGCTTGCCCACAATCTCTGTTTATAAGGGGAATTCCCTAATGGTGACGTCATGGCTGTATAAGATGCTATGTATAACATCTTTATTATAGCGATGGACTTAGGTTTAGGTTTGTCCACCATTTTGGATTTTAAAGATTGTAGCCATTTTGGATTTTAAAGATTGTTCTCCATTTTGGATTTTAAAGATTGTCCACCATTTTGGATTTTAAAGTTTGATTGACAGGTGAGGTTAAATAAATTTGATTGACAGATGTGGTTAAATAAATTTGATTGACAGGTGTGGTTAAATAAATTTGATTGACAGGTGTGGTTAAATAAATTTGATTGATAGGTGTGGTTAAATAAATTTGATTGACAGGTGTGGTTACACAAATTTGATTGACAGGTGTGGTTAAATAAATTTGATTGACAGGTGCCACGCCCACATTTTGATTGACAGGTCTAAAGTCACGTGACAAAAACCACAGGAATCCCAACAATTTCAAAAATGTGCCAGAAACCCCCAGTTACTACTACTCATGGTGATATGGGGGGCTATTCCGATGGTCCGATGGAGTCTGATCGTCCGATGGACCATCAGACTCCGACGGAAAAAGTGAATTGCCGACGGAAACGTGCATATCATTATGGGCAAACATTAAAGACGGGCTTTCAATGCAACAACTGGTACCTTTCCGCAAAGTAAACCTATTCGAGGTTAATAATAGCTAAATGACGGTGTCTTGCTATGATGTGCCAGGAAATAGAGCCAAGAAGTCACTCTTTATGGAAGATTTTTTAGTAAGATCATGACTTGTCACGAGTTCGATTTGCGGGGGACAAAGGCAATGGCATAATAACAAGGTATGATCATTTAAAAGTCTTGAGCTTAGCTCAGAATGTAGGTCATACGCTGACCTCAGTATAGTGTTTTCTTTTTAGAGAAGTGCCTCGATAATTTAAGTTTTGCAGTGGGATTCCCTTTAAAGTTTACAATTGGAGCGAAGATTTTGTTTATCTTCGCAAGCCGGCTGGACTCGCGTGCTCACTCGGCACACTGTATTATCGTTCCTTGTTTTGTTGGTTCCTGAAACGAAACTGCTGAAGCCTTTATTTAAAATACATCTACTTGTGTGCTCAATTTCACTAATTCTAGTAGTTGGGAATTGTGTTGTAGAGTAACTTCAAAGTGGTTTTATGTATTTTTGTGTAATATTTGTTTGAAATAGCAACCACGAATTCACTTATGCGCGTTTATAAATAATGTTGTTATTGTTTTGCACAGTTCGCCAAACGACGCAGTGTTCTGCCTTGTGAAATCCTCAGGGAAAACTGGAGAGAACTGCAGGGAAAAAACAGAACCAGTACTGCCGCTAGGCTTGAAGTACTCAACCGGCTTCCACTCCGTAAGTCTTCGCGCGCAGCAAATCCATGCAAATCGGAGAGCGGATTATTTTGTTTTCCTTGGTGTGCCCAAAACAGGAAAACAAGCTATATGTAGTGATCTTTATACTTCAAGTGAGACTCAACGTTGAGAATCCTAGCCGAGAAAGAGAGACTTCGCCGTGTTAAACTGGCAAGAACGTTGAGAAACCTAAGCGGAGAAAGAGATCAAGTGAGACTTCTTTGTTAAACTGGCAAGAACGTGCGGCACGATGGCAGGGGACTTTTGATTTTCTAGTGTTACATGTATTTAGATGGCGGATACCAAACCCTGCCAAGAAAACATTCATCAAGCGAGACTTCGATCTTACGCTGTTCAATTGCCATAAACGTGCAGCACGGGCATGGACTTGTGATTTTCATGTATTATTATGGCGGATAATGTATGCTATAAAGACTAAAGAGGAAACAGGCCGAGAAAAGACTCATCAAGTGGGAATAAATATGTTATAAAGACTTAAAGAGTATAAACTGGAAACATGTTATAAAGACTTAATAAAGACTATAAAGCGGAAACTATAGGCCGAGAACAAGATTCTTCAAATTTGCAATAAACATGGAACACGGGCAGGGACTTTTGATTTTCGTGCGTTATGCCCGGTGCACACTAGCGACATATCCATCTCTATCTATTGCCATCCATCAGGACGAAATGTTGCAACGAAAAAAGCACGGGAAAATAATTGAAATAATATTTCCATGGATCATCATTAGATTACTTTACCAAAGCAATCTGATGTTATTTTTTGTGGACGTAAACGTTTTGAAACCATCCATTTTGTTCGCGTGATATTTTTCTTATGTCGTTATGTCGCTAGTGTGCACCAGGCATTATAGCGGATATATGTTATAAAGACTGTGGTTTCCCGAGAAAAAGATCAAATTTGTTCTTACACCGTGAGGGAGAATCTCAAGAGTTTTCATGCAGTTTGCTTGACAGGTAATGGTTCTGACACGCTGGGTTTTATCGTACTTTAATCGTAAATGTTAATTATATCCCAATTTTACAACATTGGCTAATAATTTCTTTAACTAACGTAGCAGTAAAGCCCCAAAGTTCCTATATTTTCTCAAAAAACTCCTATAAAGTGGTGTAAAGACTGCGATATGTACAAAGCCAACTTCAGGATATCCCGTAATAATATGTTGAAACATGAATTTTTATTTTCCTATCGAAAGCTAACCTTTTCATATGTCAGCCTATTTTTTCCCAAACTTTTCAACTTTTCTAATACAGATGTGATTTTATTTATGGCCTCGGTTCCTGATAACTATAACACATTATTAATCCATATTAGTGTGATAAGGGTCTATAGGGTGGACCCCTGTGTACTTTCTTAAGTGAGGTTCTCTGTAACGGTCGACTCCGGTTGGAAAAACGGATTTTGACAAACTGGTCAGAATGAAGCCCATTACCTGCTGCTTTTAACGGTATAAAAATTATCTCGAAACGATAAATATTTTCCGAGAAACCCGCTGAAGTTTGACCCCTGGTGGAGGTGACGGTTTTGGAAGCGTGACGAAGCTGTTTTTACCGCACCTCGGAAAAACTCGAATCGCAGAAAAAAAGAAATCGGCATGGAAAATCTAACCAATACAAATAAAAGCAGATATAAATCTTCGCAATTTAAGGTCTTTATTATTTCTCTTCGATGATTATTGAATATTTGGGAGATTTTTAAATATTTTTAATTTTTCCTAGACCTAGTTTATAGGGTATTTTTGACGAGTTATAAGGGATAATGCCAGGCCGCTTTGACACATAAATCTATGACAGCACGAAAGAGTGATGATAGGTGCACTAAAATATCAAATAACTTTTGTGGGCAAACTGTTTTTAAGACCAGCAGGAAATCATATTACATACCTTCTGTCGGCGGTAAACAATCGCGGTGTCACGTTGGTATCAAGGTCACGTTCACGAAAAATCACCCCAAAATACTTGCAGAAGTGTGAAAAGATTCCACCGAAGGCTCTCTGCGACATATTATTCTGTATTTGTTGGCGTTTCTATCTCTGAAAAGGGATGAAAACACGAATTACATTATCCGAAATAGATTTTCGAAGTCATTGTTTTGTTTCGAACTTGTCATAAACCAGTCAACCGATCACACGGATCTCACCTCGATAAGCAACGATATTTGGCTTTGTTTCCTCAATCGAGCCTTCGTGTTCTTGTTGGCAATCAAACAAAACTTTTAAAAAGCTGGAATATTACCTCAAGCAAAAAAAATCGAGCAGTATTTCACTGAACGACTCGCAAGACTTCGAGACAGCATGCCTGGAAAGCAATTCGTGACTTGTCACGCAGCTGTCACGAGGTCAAGTTCACACAGGCAACCCGTCAATACGGTACAGTGTCAGATACTTTTTGCCCCGAAATGTTTCCTTTTTTCTCGAATAAGTACCTATTCTGTTTATGAGAAATGAAAGCAAGCTCGAATAAAATATTTTTATTTGTAAGCTATATCTGGAACCTGTCACTTCAAATTTGTTATCAGACAAGGGTGCGGCACTTTCTTGACACTCGATTATCACTTATTGATTCATTTCAGTAATGATGCCCTAAAAAGGAAAGTGTATTGTTTGTTTCATAACGAATTGCGAAATCCTGTACGGAAAAGCAAATACAACTGGCAGTTACCTTCACATTCACATACACGTGCGTCTTTGTACAACTCAGCTCTTTGAAAAGGTCTAGAATCTGTTGCGTCCCTTGGACATGGTGCTAAGTGATTATCTGTCGAAATTGACTAACAAAGAAAGGTTCGAAACAGCTCACTCCTAGCAGGGAGTAGCGAAGGTAGGACGTGAGGGGAGTTATTTTAATTTCTATTGTTCAGTCTTGTGCCACTGAGGTCAAAGGAATTATAAACCAAACAAGGTTTCTTTTTTTAAGGAAAAATGACCCTTTGCGGTTATTCCGCGCATGTAAAAGGGCGTTGTAGTGGCGGTAAGCATTTTGCCCTTGGAGAATGCAAGAAAGAAGCAGCGGCGCATCTTAGGTCAATAAAGGAAATAGATTTGACAAGTAAGAGACGAATCCTGTCTTCTTTTAGCTAGAGCAGGTAAGAGTTCGCTTTGTATATTGCAACACTGTCGGTATTGATTCTTTTCAGTCGGGGACAGAACAATGCGTTTTCTCAACTGGCTGATTATTTAATTATACGTTGCCCTTGGGTTTAGATCGCCAGTTGTTTAGCAAAGGCTTAAATTTGAATTACTTTTTTCTACGCGACATTTTGGTCATAGCGTTGATTAAGTGGCGTTGTTCCTATTTCAATTTCAGGACTGTTTGAGAGTTCCATGGAGTTTATGTCGCTAACAATTTGCCAAAAACATCGCGACGATTTTGGTCTACGGTGGAAACGAAGCAAAACGGCCTGCTCCACACCAAGCGATTGGGCTGCGCATGGGAAAACTGTTGTTAAGGGTGATCGTTTTGTGACCTTCACTCAGGCAGTAGGATTACACAATCTCACAGGCAAGACCGTGGCTGTTGGATCGCGTAAGTATCTTTTATAAATAGCTTAAATACAGCTGGATCACCTGGGGGGTACTCCCTATACTGGACTATACGGGGATGCTCGGCCGAGAGGGGTAGGGTTTTCAGGCTGGAGGTATAGAAAGGGGTAAGGGATAAAGGGGTAGGGTTTTCAGGCTGGGTATAAGAAGGGTTGGGAAAATTGCAATTTTGGTATAAAAAGGGTCTGTATGGTGTAAGTTTTGGGGAGTTTTCACAGTCGTATAAAAAATGTTTTCTAGTTCAAAAAATGTCCTCTCTAAGTTAACGCTCGGAGGGGGGTACTCCCTGTATTCGGATGGTAGGTATGACCGTCGTATTTGTTAGGGACAGATTTTTTGAAATCGGTTAAAATAATCTCTTTTGTTCTTTTATCTACAGCTATTTGCAGACGTTGTCGCGAGAAGATCAAGTCAGAAGAACAGGCCATTGAAGAGGACGAAATGATCACTGAAAGTATTGCGAAATTAACCATATCTGACGACCGCAGTTTCGCAGCCGGTGAGGCCGACACAGCAAGCCCAACAAGTACGGAGTCGTCAAATGAATCGGAAAAGTCTAGCCTTGAGACGCGACGGCAAAAGCTTGACGACTTTTTAGAGGCATGTGGTAGACCTGTGAGTGTTGTAGGAGTGCCAAAGAAAAGGTGGGATGAAATGGGTTGCAAAGCAAAGCAGCTTCACGTGTCTCGAGCCAGCGCAGTTATTGTGGCGTCATTGAGGGTCATGAACCCCAACGATGCTGGCAGCCTGTGGCAGGCTGTCCAGGATTCACGCATTGTGGATGAAACATTTGGAGTAGTATCCCCAGCAAATCATAAGTACCTCATGGCCCTTGCTGAGACGTATCTAAACGCTAGCAGCTGGGATACCAGACGACAGGTGCTTGCCATCATGGCAGACCTAGTGTCGCTCAATGAACTGAGAAAGTACATCCCAAACCTCACCGAGTATCGATTTAAGATTGCAAGGCTTCACATTCTAAAGTATGGGCGTGGTGCTGCAGTACCAATTACAAGAGCCTTCAGATTTCGAGTGGATGAAAAACAACTTGACCATTTCTTGAGCTTCATCACCAGCCCGCACATCGTGCAGGATCTTCCCTTTGGCCAAAAATACCTGAAACTATCGGACGGGAGAGTGCTGGAAACGCCAAATGTCATTCGGACTATGATACCTGCGCGGATCTGCAAACAGTACCAAGCCTTCTGCGCGGAGACGGGACATCTACCGTTTAGTATATCTACTATGACCCGAATCCTTTCTGTCTGTTCCGCTTCTGTGCGCAAGTCCCTGCAAGGCTTGGATTACATTTCCGCAGAAGGAGCCAAGGCTTTTGACGACTTGGCCGAGGTAGTCTCTAAGGTAGAATCTAGTGGTTGTCGCTCCAAGGACTGGTCTGATTATTGTGAATTCAAGCTGAAGGAAGGCAAGCAATACATAAAATTTGATTACAAGGTATGCGTTTATAATATATTTCACTGTACATCTACAATAACGGACAAAACCCTTGAGACACTTTAACATTCGTCTCTACCCAATTAGAATGATGTGTGGAAATGACAACATTTGCATTAAACCCGAGAATAAGAACGCAGCATTTTCGGGAACACTATAAAAATAAGATAGGGTTCGTATACGCGGGTTTGTATTGTACAACCCCCACCCTTCCCCGCCGAATCTTGCAATTTGAGTGTTTGGGTGAAAGGCTCATAAAAACCAATGGACGGTTCCAGCTATAAGCGCGCGCGCTCTACTTTACACACAAATGCCCAAGCTGTGCGTCCCCAAACTACCAGAATGCAGCGCATGCTTTTAGTTAACAGTTTGTTTTAACAGTCTTCTTAACAGTCTTTTTTAACAGTCTGCACGGTTGCTATCTGCTTGTTTCCTAGGTTCACCTAGCTAAGCGTAGCCAAGTTGCGGACCACTGCATCACGTACTCCCTTAGTGACTCCAAACAGCCCCAGTTCGCCTCAACGTGTGCAGACCACGAGCATGATATGACGTGTTCATCCTGTGAAGAGCTGGCTCTTGTTCTCCAGTTCATCGACGAAGCGGTAAAAGACGTTGACAGGGCAATCCTTGGTGCTGATGAGTGCGACAGCCTTCTGTTCACTTGTCAACAAGCCACTGACGCGGTTAGAGCTTGGAAGGCCCACCAACTGCGCAGCATTCAGCAGGAGAAGCCACGGCTGAAGATGCTAAAAGAGCTAACACCTGATAGTGTTCTCATCACACAAGATTGGGCAATGAAATTTCTGCCACAAAAATACCGCGAAACTCAGGCGGATTGGTTTGCAAAGCGAGGGATCTCGTGGCACATCTCTGTCGTGGTTAGGAGGACATTCAGCGAGACCTTGCAGCATCAGACTTTTGTGCATGTTATCAGTAACTGTTCCCAAGACAGCGCCGTCGTTGGCCTGTATGGAGCATGTCCTGCGTGTACTCAAAACCGAGCATCTTGGCATAGCAACAGCCTCCTACCGCCAGGACAACGCAGGCTGTTACCACAACGCGGCCTTGTTATCAGCATGCCGTCTAATCAAGGAAGCCACAGGAGTAAAGGTGCGTTGCATTTAGTTTAAAATTAAACTCCGCTGCGTATAGTCGAAATATAATTAGAAATATAGATGTTTATATAGATCGATAACTGGCTTCACTCAAAATAATTTCCATTTAGTAAAATGTGAGGTGTTCTGGGACAAGAAAAAGGGATACCTTCCATATTTAGTACTAAAATGGCGAACAATTGCAACACATATATGTGCAAGCCGACATTATATCTTTCCTTTTTGTATATATCTCCAAGGTTGACAGGGTGGATTTCAGTGACCCACAGGATGGAAAGGGGTCTTGTGATCGCAAAGCTGGTAATATCAAAGCACATATACGACGATACATTAACGAGGGCCATGATGTTCAAACTGCTAAGGAGCTACGGGATGCTATTGTTTCTGGTAGCGGGATGACTGGAGTTCGCGTCGCTCTTGTAGATGCAAGAAATGTACCCTCCCTTTCTAATGTAAAACTGGAAGGAATAAGTACCTTCAACAACTTCCGTCTAAGCGAAGAGGGATTGACGTGCTGGAAAGCCTATGGGTTGGAGAAGGCAAGAAGATACCCTGGTCTCAGCTTAAAGGTAGCTCAACGCGCGGATGTGAGAGGGGAGCTTACATCAAACAGGTTTTGTATCTTACTGGGATTGGAGGAGGAGGTCAGCACAATTTTAATGGGGTTACGACGGGTGTTTTATTTTTTTTTGAAAACCTAAATAATTCCTGGAGTGGCAATGTGGGTACTGAATAGTGGCTGTGCAATGTTCGGGGGGGGGGGGGGGGGGGGGGGGGGGGGGGGGTGGGTAGGATTTTAAAAACTATAAGTTGCCATCGTAAGGTTTCATTGTTCTTTTGAAGAAAAATGCGTTATGTTTGTATTTATTATTTTTAGCTCCGAAGAAACTGGAGATTTCCAAGTTCACATCTGCATTTAGTGAAGGGACCTTCGTCGATATCAAAGGTTACAAGCCGCCAACTACTCCCGAGGTCGCCGTGCAGCCAAGCAGACACTAACCTCCGCTAGTCAAGACGAATCAACGGATGACACGCTACAGCTGTTCCCCTGCCCCAAAGATGGGTGTACCAAAAGCTATCAGAGGTACAAGGCACTGGAAGCCCATCTAGAGCAGGGTAACTGTAAGCTTTTCCATGAGCGAGAAAGTCTACTTGACAAAGCGAAGATAATGTATACGGAAAAGCTTGTTGCGGGAGCCAGCGCGCAACCGCACATTCCAGGAACTGGTGTAATGGCAGACCTTAGTGAGAGGGAAACCTTAAGCGAGGGTGGGCTCTGAAAGAAACTAAGAAAGGGGGAAGGTTTAACGAAAACCAAGTCGAATTCCTCACCGAAGCGTTTAATAGAGGACGAGAGACCGGCAAAAAGGAAGACCCAGCAAGCGTCGCCAGATTAATGCGCTACGCTAAAGATCTTTCTGGCAACCGACGCTTTGAAATTGAAGATTTCCTCTCTGCTGCACAGATTCAGGCGTTTTTTCGCGGCAAGCGGCAAAAGACAGACGCGGTGGTACCTCTGAGGGCGGGCACCAAGAAGAAACGGCAGCAGCACAGGATCAAGACACCTACTCTCAAGTTCGACTTGAAATAATGAGGGAATGCCAGTTGGTTCACCCAATCATTTACGAATCAGTAAACTTGTGCGAACTCTTCAAGAAGGGTAAACTGAGCAAGTTGAACGTGTCGATGTTGAAAATGGTATGCTGTGACCTTGAGCTGGATACTACCGAAATCCCCATCCCATGTCGCTTTAAGGCGCCTTATATTTCAGTTATCGAGAACGCAATCGATCGTGTAGCTGTGTATGAAAGCATGTATTCATTTGCCTACAAATATTTATGTATTTGCAATTACAAACATGCAGAAAAAAATGGAAAATTAATGTTGTCAGCCATGTCAGGGGATTTAGAAATAAATCATTTTGTGTACCTTTCCGTCTTACAGTAATGTCCCGCCCTATCCTGATAGCCGTCTCTCGAGGGAAGCGTTACGCGACCGACACACGGGCTGTGAGCGCAAGAGACCAGCGGGTATTGACGGGTTGCCTGTGTGAATTTGACCTCGTGACAGCTGCGTGACAAGTCACGAATCGCTTTCCAGGCATGCAGTCTCGAAGTCTTGCGAGTCGTTCAGTGCTCGATATTTTTGCTTGAGGTAATATTCCAGCTTTTTAAAGTTTTGTTTGATTGCCAACAAGAACACGAAGGCTCGATTGAGGAAACAAAGCCAATTATCGTTGCTTATCGAGGTGAGAGGCTAAGATCCGTGTGATCGGTTGACTGGTTATGACAAGTTCGAAACAAAACAATGACTTCGAAAATCTATTTCGGATAATGTAATTCGTGTTTTCATCCCTTTCAGAGATAGAAACGCCAACAAATACATAATAATATGTCGCAGAGAGCTTCGGTGGAATCTTTTCACACTTCTGCAAGTATTTTGGGGTGATTTTTCGTGAACGTGACCTTGATACCAACGTGACACCGCGATTGTTTACCGCCGACAGAAGGTATGTAATATGATTTCCTGCTGGTCTTAAAAACAGTTTGCCCACAAAAGTTATTTGATATTTTAGTGCACCTAGCATCACTCCTTCGTGCTGTCATAGATTATGTGTCAAAGCGGCCTGGCATTATCCCTTATAACTCGTCAAAAATACCCTATAAACTAGGTCTAGGAAAAATTAAAAATATTTAAAAATCTCCCAAATATCAATAATCATCGAAGAGAAATAATAAAGACCTTAAATTGCGAAGATTTATATCTGCTTTATTTGTATTGGTTAGATTTTCCATGCCGATTTCTTTTTTTCTGCGATTCGAGTTTTTCCGAGGTGCGGTAAAAACAGCTTCGTCACGCTTCCAAAACCGTCACCTCGACCAGGGTCAAACTTCAGCGGGTTCTCGGAAAATATTTATCGTTTCGAGATAATTTTTATACCGTTAAAAGCAGCAGGTAATGGGCTTCATTCTGACCAGTTTTGTCAAAATCCGTTTTTCCAACGGAGTCGACCGTTACAGAGAACCTCACTTAACAGTCTAGTGTGACTGTAACCCCCCCAAAAAATCACTGTTTGGAGTTTATGCTTGTATTGGCCGATGCATTTTAGACTGGAACAGCGTGGTGCATGACCTTCCTAATAAAGAAACCCCCTCCTTGTTTACCTTTCCCTTGAAATATTAAGAGTCAATACACACACCTGGAAAATGTGGTGTAGGTCCTGACACCCCTCCCCCCACCGTATGTTTTAAAAGAGGATTCAGCCATTTCCCTTGGTAACCAATGGAATACTAAAATGCTAATGGAAGCAGGTCTTCATTTACTTGCACTAGGGGAATTCATTGACTTACATGGTTGCAGTGACTTCGGAAATATCAAAAGTGTTGAAATTGAAACTTACATTAGAAACACTGGTATTAAATAACCTGAAAGAGCTATACCTGTAACCAATATTGTATGAATAGCTAATTACAAAGTAAACATTGTGTCCTCTTCATCATTTCTTTTTCTTTTTCCTGGTGTGGGCTGTTCTGTTGATTTTCTGGAATACTCTTCGAAGTGGGCTGCAAAGGAATTGATGAAAAGGAAATGTTTTATTGTCTAGTAATGAGTTGCTAGCATTTTTTTACACTTAATGTTGTAGGATTGTCATGGAGACCTGAGAAACAGAATACTGAATACTACAATGTATAGTGATTCTATTTACAATCTGCTTATGCAATCTGCTTAATGTTAAACTTGAATTCCATTGTCTCAGGTTCACTTGAAAATTGTTTGGGCGGACGATCACATGTCATACCTGCCAACCCTGAAAACATGGGTCACAAATACAACAACTTTATAAGAAAATGATAACAAATTCACATGCGAAATATTCAGGATATATATTTGAAGTTTCAATTTTTTCCCAGGAGACTAAGGGTAAAAACTGGGAAACTCCTAATTAAACTGGGAGAGTTGGCAGGTATGCGTGTTATCCCTTGTATTCAAATATTTAAAAAAAAATACAATAAAGCAAGGCAAAAGTTTTTAAATTGTTATTACCACTGTATACATTGCTACGCGACCTCAAAATTCGTTGTTTGCAATTGGCAATTTATGCTAGGAAACTGTAATGTAATCGATTTTGGAGTTGAAAGTGAAACAATTGAGGCAATGAAGACAATGTATTTGCTAGAAAAATTTTGATTGATTTGGCTCAGTTCTTACCATATCAACATTGAATTTAGAGGTTGCTGTTAATGATTCTCTGTACTAAGATATCTTGCCAATTTTGTCGATGTTGTATGAGAACCTATGTGGATATAATTTGTGTAATGTAATTACCTTTGGTCCAGTGAATTGTATGCTTCATCATACTCTTCTAGGTTTACTCCAACTGTAGCAAGGGATCTGCAAAAGTGTGTTGGTCAGTGGCCTCTTCAGGCAGTTGTTTCTTGAAAAATAGTACACCTAAAATAATAAAACATGGTTTGTGTTAATGAGTTTATTATGTATGACTGGCAATGTGTTTATAGTTCTCAATTAACATTTTGGAAGGGTAAACAAGGGGGATGGTTAATAATGTTTGTGGGGGTTCTCATTTGGGTATGGAAGCAATGCTAAAAATTACAACTCAACCCCTGCTGAGGCTCCCATGTCATGAAGGACATACAAGTTTTTTTTCACCACCCTGAAAATCCATTGTTTTGAGAAACCCCACTCTTACCCTAGGGATGTCCATTTAAGGGGGAAGGGCCATCCTTGAAATGTAGTTTTTGTGTTTTGACACAATGAAACCAAGTTTGTTTCATTGCAGTGTGAAGACATGTAGGACGGCCCATAGAGTTGAAAATTCAATTCCCTATTCATTGTTAATTTCTTATTCAATCCAAAAATGTTTTTTTTTTTAAGGTCAACTTTCAAACTGTTATAGCCGTTGGTATTAGAAAGTTCCATAACAACAGATGTTGTCTTTCACACTTTGGTGCTGTGTGTGTAAATGGGATAGTGCATTTTATTGTATAGTGTTGTTCTAGTCTTCTATTGTAAAATAAGGGATGGGGGACATGTTGGTGGTTTTACCTTAGTGCTGTTTCGAGGTATTGGGTGGGTTTCTATGTCACCTACTCCAAGAAGTGGCATCAACTGAACGACCTTCTCAGCAAGCTTTTTCCTGATAGATCATTTATCTTTGCCTTTAATTTTCCTCCAGCGAGGAGTCTGCTGAAACTAAAAACTTTCGAAGGGCGCGAGTAGCACCTTTTTATAATCTTCTCATAACCGTGAATGCCTTGACTGACATCCTGATCCTTGGTACAGTCATCCAAATGGGTTTCATCATTGTTTGTGTCGATGGTTTGTTTTTTTAAGGATGCCTAGGATTAAAGGACACAAGTTATTTCAGGGGAAGAAAAGCAAGTATATGCTACGTTGGTACATCTGCGTTTTATGCTTTTTTAATGAAGAAATTGTGGATTTCAAGGACTTTTCCAGGATCATTTCCACAATTTTCAGGACTTTCTTATTACATCTGAAAAGCAAACATGTATGCAGATGGTCTGTCTGGTAGTGGTTATTTTTTATATGAAAAAGAAAGATAATGTTCATTTTCAATAACATATCTGTGTGTATTTTATGCCCTTTTCTCATTTAATTAATGGCAATTCTAAAATATTTCTGAGCATTTAAGGTGGCTCCCGAGTATTATTGCAGAAATAGACCTGAACTTGTAGCGTATGTTTCATAATGAAAAATTATTCCGATGCCCACAATTGTTGGCACAGAACTTAAGCCACCTCTGTACTACCAAACGGTGTAATTCACTAGATATATTAGGCTCGTCTGTTTGGTATATTTAAATTTAGCAAAAGAGGTGTTTTTAGATTAATTGAAATAACTTGAAAATCGACCAGGAGTTCTTGTATTACTAGCTAAAAATACATAATTAAAAATAGGGGTTTACTCATAGGAATACCCAGGTCAGCTTTTCCCATGCGATTTAAGTTGTAAACGTTGTTATAATTTTACCTTTAAAATTGTCTAATTGTGTTTGTCTTTAGTGTGCCGAGCGCAGATATCAGAAAAATATCGGGAGCACTTCAAAATTATATCGGCTGATCTTTCATAAACAAATTAAGGCAATATGTTGTCCATAAATATGTGCTATTGTTGCTATTGACCTCGTGGAGTTTAGTTTAAATCACAGTCAATTGCAAAATAAACTCCACGAGGTCAATAGCAACAATAGCACATATTTATGGACAACATATTGCCTTAATTTGTTATGAAAGATCAGCGATATAATTTTGAAGTGCTCCCGATATTTTTCTGATATCTGCGCTCGGCACACTAAAGACAAACACAATTAGACAATTTTAAAGGTAAAATTATAACAACGTTTACAACTTAAATCGCATGGGAAAAGCAATCAATTGTTCCAAAATGACAATTAGTTTAAATCACAGTCAATTGCAAAATAATTGTCATTTTAGAACAAATTGATTGCGCGTCCATGGGCAGAAAAATGTGCACCGTGCAAAATAGGGGAATAACCTTAACTGCTATCTTCTTATTGAAATACATACAGTGCTGTTTCATGTGGAGTCACCGACAACAACCCCCTCTATGAACCCGACTTGCTGCTTTAGAAGTAACCCAGTCTGTACTGACATGCAATAGAGCGGATTTCACGTGACTGTCATGACTTGTATGTAATTGTGATTGCTTTGCATTCTCATTGTCTACTTGTTTTCTCAGCCAATCAAATTTTGTAGTAAATACAATTGTGTAATTGGTTAGTAATGGTTGGGCTTGCAATTGGCTGAGAAAAAAGCCATTTAGGAGCAAGTCGTGAGTTCACTCGACCTGATTGGCTAGTGATTGCTCAATTGCAATTGTTTTCACGACAGTCATGTGAAAACCGCTATGTACATATGGTATTCTGTAATTATACTTACATAAGTGTTTCAAGCAAGTTTGGACAATTGAGTGGGCAGCAGCAACTGCAGTACTTGTGATTGGAAGCTCAGCATAGGTTGTGCTTTCTTCATCTTCATCTGTATCTGTATCATCATCATCATTATCATCTGTATCATCACCATTACTGTCAATATCATCCACGTCAGCATTTCTATCTTGGAGGTCATCACTGTCTGGGGTACCTTGCTCACTATTGGCAACATTTAGTTGCAGTTGATGTTCATTGTTGTTAAGGCCTGCAAAGAATTGGTGGTAATTGTTGTCATTTTCACTGCACTCTCCTAATTAGGAAAGATATGAAATGAACGTTTATAGTTGTATTGTGGCTAATGTAAATTGTAGATTTGTGGTCCACATTTCGAAATATCACAGGCAGAGGACTGGGTTCGAGCCACCACAGAAATAAGCATTCAAACATGGAAAAATTCTATGGAATCTATATAGGCTGCGATGACATCACCATTTTAGGTGCGAAAAATATATGTCTATCTGTAAAAACGAAATTTATTTTCTCAGCTTCCTTGTGAATTTTTTACCAGCGCGATAATACACGAACACTACCATGAAGACCTTTGAAATGAGACTAAATTCAAAGCAACAACTTGTTTATTTGATGAACAAGATTTTTTGCCCCTTTGTGGCAAAATTGCTCGAATTTCTAAAAACTAGGCCAAAAAAATATGCCTTAATCATTCATGAAGTGTAAAACTGTTTACACTTTTGGATCATGATATTTTCTTTCTTTTAGTTCTCTAGAAAGTTATTCATTTCCATTGATTATCCATTTCCATTGATAACTAAAATTTGAAGCAAGTTTGGCACAGTTAGGGTCCAAGGTTTAGAAATAGACGAACATCTGGATTGGAACCAACACATTGCAGGGCCCGTGGTTTGATCCGCTGGTGCGGAAACGCATAATTTGGCTTTCTCCGCATAATGCACATAATCCGTCAAATCCCGCATAATCGCGCATAATTTCCCAAAATTTTGTTGAAAACATCAAAAAGGCATCATTCCTTGGTGAATTTCAAACTTTCTTTCCTATTTGTCTTACAAGAGTGATACATTTCTTCTGAAATCGTCTGTCCAACGTCAAACCAACTCGATAGAAATGAGAATAACAAGGCGTTCTATGCTAATAGCGTCGCGCTGGCAACTGATATCGAAAGGCAATAAAACGTGCCTAATTCGCCAACTAACTAATATTTCCAGCTGAGCAAGATAGATTCAACATGTTTTCGCTTTGGATATCTAAGTACAATCAAGCCGGAACAGAATGCTAACTGTGATAAACACGGTCGACTTTATGCAGTTCACATTGATCACTGACATTACGCTTTTCATGGATCTTTGTTATTGTTACAGTAGCAATTTCATTTCACAAAGAACAACGCGAAAAATACCAGGCACACGAACAGCTCACTCGATAACAAAAAACACTGACAGAATAACGTGGCACGTTTGGAACTCATCACAGAGCCTTTTATAGACAAACAAAAGTTGTTAAAGTTAAATAGCAGCTATATCCTCGTAACAAAACAGGCGAAAAGAGAAAAATATGTTACGGCAAAAAATACTGCGCAATCCCGCATAATTTCGTATTTTTAGCGCATAATTTCGAATTTTTAGCGCATAATTTCAGAAAAAACGTGCATAATTTCAGGAAAAATCCCGCATCAAACCAGGGCCCTGACATTGACAATGTCGCTAAAAAAGTAAGCTGTGGAATAGGCCTTTATCACACAATATTGATTAATAATATATAATAGTAATCAGAAAATGAATTCCAGTTTCCAATTCTACACATGCGTATTAGTAAAAACTGCAAAGTTTCAAAAGAATTACTGAAAACTGGCTGAGATATGATGTTTCAAAATTTTGTATTGTATTACGTTTTACAAAGAAGAATGTATGGGCAAATTTTTCAAGTCGAGGCTGGACGGGCAACGATGCTTATCCAGCCTCATTTCGATTTATTTTCCCAGACATTCTTGTAAAAAAATAAGCCAGAATACGAAGTTTGAAAATTCATATCTCAGTCAGTATCCAAGCAATCTTTGCCAATTTTGCTTTTTTTTTAATATGAATGTGTAGAAATTGATTACTGGATTTCATTTTCTAATAACTATTTTATATTATTAATCAATATTGGAGATTCAATATTGTGTGATAAAGGCCTATAGGAGCCTTAAGACGAATTTGCAATTTTGTTGACAGAAACACTCTAGTGTCAATTTAAAAGCAATTATTCAGCCTCACTTCAAATACTGCGCAGTGAAGTGTAGGACGCTCTCAACCAAGGTAATTGTAAAAGACTACAAAACTTCATAATTGAGCTGCAAGGTTTGAAGAAAAGTTTTGACTATGATGGAGCTAAAATTTGGAATTCCCTCCCAGAAGCTTGTTGAAATTGCAAGACAATGTCAAACTTTAAAAAAAGTAATGCTCGCACTTTTTCCCTTGATACACATCCTTAAAAGTTTGTACCTTAGGATAGTTATTATTGTCAGATTTTTCTCTATTAGTATAAGCTTTAAATGTACATTATTAGCATTATTCTAAGTATTGTTATTCTTAGATTTTACAAAAATATTTGGTCGCGAAGTTCAAAGTCACATTTTTTACAGTTTGTGGCTGCAAAATTTATCATAAAATATTTTTCAAGTAAAAATTCAAAAGTCCCTCACAGGGTTTTTTAGTTGTAATCATTTTCTAACGACACAGAGAATTTGAGGCCGATATCTTAAATCGTGCGGGGTCAGGAGCTTCACGAAGGTGAAAATTTGAAGTGCTAGAAAAAGTGTTTAAAGTTAATTAAATTACAGAGAATGAGTGGTGAGCAATTCAAAAGAATGGCAATGGACGCCTAAGAAACAGTTGACGCGTCATTTGAGGTTTTAGAAATATACTTTTGGACTGTATGAAATGAATTTTTGATAAAAAGTCATTTTAGGAATTTTACATTTTTACCTATCATGAGACCTTAAGGAAGGACGAGGACGTGATACCTCCGTCACCACATTGAAATGTCACCAAATTGACATCATGCTGTCTTTAAATTATAAATTTTACTGCAGTATCCACAGGCATTTTATGTGCAGAAATCCTGAACCTCACCATTTGATGAACAAAAACTTAATTATCCTCAACAAATCCTCAAGCCGAAATATCATTTCACTCTGCAGTAGATATATATGGATGTTGAAAAGTGACTCTTAAACCTTCAAAATCAAAATGTTAGAAGAATACATTATAACCTGAAGTTGTCATGGAATTATAAAGACTTGATATAAATTTAAAAGAACACATTGCTAATATAGTTGAACACATTGCTAATATAGTTGAAGAGTGTTGCAACAAAAGGAAACTCTTTAAATATTTGTGTGTCTTAGGATTAAAGGGCCAGCACATCCATTGCATACTGTGGTACCTTTGACAAAAACAGAGTATGTCCATTCAGAGACACTTTAATGAAAGAGCTTTAAATATTTCAATTTTAAACACTTTTTAGCAGATATTTTTTTTTCTTAGCAAATCTTACTTTTCTCATACAAGTTATTCTATTTCTCAACTAAGATTGAACATGTAGCAATTGAAAATAAATCACAAGGTTGCAATAGAAGTTGATCACAGTTGGCCTTGAGATAAAATGAAAGAATACAGTTTTCCTTATTATTATGTATATTAACATTTGGTATCACTCGTCAAGGAACAACCAACTTTGAGCTTATGGTAATGCTCATACTTTAATAAAAAAATATTGTATCCTCAATAACTTACCGGAAGGACCTGCAGCAGCTGCATCTGGTGGTACTTGCATATTATTATGCTCTGGTTGTGGTGGATTTCGCTTCTCAAATGTCTGGCATGGATAGTAGCAGTTGGATTGGGGCTGCCAAGCGGAGAACTTGGGCCTTAGCTCTTGAGAAAATACCTGTAAATAATATAGACATTAACCATGAATGCCTTTAGCTAAGTATAAACAATAGTTATTTACCAGATGAATGATCCTTTTGTGGTTTCTAAGTATTATAATGGGAAGATGTAAATGGGAAAAAAATGGGAAGTGTAAGTGTAGCATTGAAAATAGCAATTACAAGCAATAAAGTTGATGTAACTGCAGATAGAGAGGGTGATTTTCATTATAGAGTAGAAGTATTGTAGGTGTAACAATTTGTTGTCAATGCATTAATTGCTATGTATAGTATTTGTTGAGTCAGTGAGTGCATGATTGAAATATGAAACTATTGAGCAGAAAATTCATAATAAATTAAAAATCATGACACTGTAATCATGCCAATTTAAAAAATGTTTGTAGAAAAGGTGTGTAAATTGAAAGGAGTTTACGGCATGCAGGTTTTTTTTTTCTGTCATTGCAAGGTGGCTTAACAATGTGCATTGGAATTTACTGATATGAATGCATTGTACTGGTTTTTCTCGCATACATTGATTCCCATACATCATGAATGTTTTCGGAAATACTGTTTGGCATCATCATCTAGCAAAATACTCCAGACTCGAAAAATAACCAGCGATAGTACATGAAAATGTCTATTAAGAGACATTTATCTTGGTTCCCTTAATTTCATTCTCTATTGGTGCTTTTATTGGAATGTTTTTATTATTTTAGTACTTGCCTGTTATAAATATTTCTTTTCAATCCTTTATTGTAAAGCACTTAGAACGCTGATTTGAGCGCTATAAGAATGTTTGCTGCTGCTGCTGCTGTTGTTGTTGTTGTTGTTGTTGTTCTTGTTGTTGTTTACACTCTTTGAATAAAAGTAAATTAGGGCTCCAGTTAGACAATACCCGCCGGATTAGGTTTTAGAAGCCCTTTCAGTTGCTTTTGTTTTAAACTAAAGCCTTCTTGAATGAGTTAATGAGAACTTCAAACATAAAACTCTTTTCTACTCTGCTCAAGATACTTTCTTTTCAAATAGTCCCTGCGGGGTTAGGTTTAGAAGCCGTCCGTGCTGTATCGGGTCTACAAACAAAATCCGATACAGCACGGCCGCTCATTCTGTAAACTTTACGTAATGTTGTCATTCGGAAAAGGGCATTATGATAAACAAATCACTCTTGGCTGCCCTCTGAATCTGTGTCATCTGTGGTCTCCTCTTCCTGATCCCCTCGCACCAGCTAAATTCCCTCAATGCTAGGAGTGGTGAACAAGCTCATTAACGGTCCCTAAGAATCTTACCAGAGTAAAACAAGACGCAGTGTCTTGAAAAGGACTTGAAAAGGATGAACAGCCGGGCTCCCCTTAAGGTGGCAATGGCTTGAAAGAAGAAAAATGTATCAATATCATTTTGTCCTTTCACTTCTACCTACAGTTAAATATCATTCAATCGGAGTTAAATATAATATATAGATTTAGGCACTGCCTAAAAGCGGAGCTCCTGATGCATTAATCCATAAAATTATTATTACAAATAATAATTACATTCAATGCTACGAGAGAGTTTTATTACAATCTCAGTTTGATATTAAAATTTCACATTTAATCAACATCGAATTCCTTTTCGCATTGCTAATAAAAAGTTGGTTTGGCATCCTCCTAGAGAATCTTGGCTCGAGATTCACTGTTACGGTGCGACTACGTCAACCGGGCCATCCCGTAAAAACGTTTGTCATTTATAGATTCAAACCATTTTAAGCAAATTAATACCTGCAATACATCTGAAGATGAGTAATTAAGTGTTTTGAAGTGATTTCTGCCCATAATTTCCACAATTTTTACGAGAAAAGCGATATTTCGGTGTCTCAGATCTCAAGAAAGTCGAGATCCTTTGTTCTGTACTCGCTTTCTGATTGGCTAACTTCTTACAATATGGCCCGGTTGACGTAGTCGCACAGTAACACCGAAATTAACTTTCGGAAATTCTTCCTCTACCCCCTGGGAAATCCCCCCTGGGAAGAGCGTTTTGGGGATTGCTTCCCCACGGATTGCACCCACGGAAGAGGCCTTTCTTGTTGCACCCCCTCGGAAAAAACCCACGGAAGAGGCCTTCCTTTATTGCACCCCCTCGGACAACCCACCGGAAGAGCCTTTTTTGGTTTGACCCTCGGAAAAATCGGGAAAAGGCCATTTTGCTATACCCCCTCGGAAAAAACTCTCCTGTAGGGAGAGGGGGTGCGGCTAAAAAATGGAATGGCCCATAGAGACTTAGAGTTTGAAACACATATTTAGTCACTCTAATCACATTTCCTAACTTGAGAACGATGACTGGCGCGCTACATACGTTTTCAAGGATTCGACGAAACTAGCGGAAAACGTTTAGAGATGGATATTAGAGATAGAAATTATATCAAAGTCACTTTCTGTAGTTTACAGGATTACGTCTCATTTTTCATGCGCGTGTTTTAGTTTTGTAAGTGCTATTCTATTCTACATATATGGTGTGCCGTACAGGTTCTTTAGAGTCTGACAATTGTCTTGGGTTCTTGCGAGTCACCATAAATGTGAATAATGCCATTTTGCTTGGGTCGGTTTTTGAGGAAAACTTTGATTCTTCTACAACAAATAAAAAAGTATCATTAGTACTGAAATAAGTTTACACATACGCCGGTCTAATCATGAGCCGTTCCTAATTCAAATTAACTTAGACAATGCAGTTTCTTCATTTGCATTAGGAACGGCTTATAGGCCGGCTTCTAGACTTTCAACGTGCTTGGTATTCGACTTGCGGCCTGCTTATATCCTAAGCCATGCTCTCATTGCAGATTCGCTTACCTGTAAGCATGATGTCGCCACCACGTCAAACAAACATAACCTCAAGCAATCACTGTGAGAGTGGCAATTATTTGATGCCCTACACAACATAAAATATACACATTAAGATAAGGAAACGCTAATGAGAAAATAACTCATACAATACAACTGTAATGTTGCGATGTTTAAAAAGAAAACATACCTTAACTTTAATCCAGGTCCACTGATGAGCTGCTGCAAAAGCAGGGCATAATTATAGCTTTCGCGTGTCACGTATCTCCTGTTCCACATTATTATGTACGTCGTTGTGCTCATTGATGCCAAAATAAAACAAGATAAACATATTAGTAACAAGAGCAAAGAAGAAAAAGCCAATGAAACCCCGATTTCGGCCGTTAATGGCCCAGTGCCGATGGCCATGTGAGTTGCTTTTTTTTTAGCAAGATTCTCCCTTGACTATGGTATGCCCAAAAAACTGGCTGGAATAAGGTCTTGTGTTTTGTGGTTAAAGACCATTGGAACAAAAAAGTTGCAAAATTTCGCGACAAAAGCCTTTAAAACCCTTTTGAACGTTGCTACACCTTCGTCCTGTGATTTTTAAAGCAAAAGCATTATAATATGGAGTTTTTGTTCGATCAAACCTTTATGCTTATTCTGCGAAAAAACAAGTGCAATACCTTGGCCGTTTCTAACATCATTTGATAACTTCTGAGTTCGCCTTCATCTCGGTGTACGTGCGGGTTTCTCACGGACCACGCGGGCCACGATATATTGTTATGTCCATTTCCAGATCTCAAGGATGTGTCACTCGGCAGATGTAAATAAAAAACGAAAAAAATAAATAAATTAAAACAAGAATAGGTAGGTAGAGGACCGACAGAACCTTTAAAATCCTTTTGGGCGCACGGTCGCTTTATCCTCGCCCGGCAATTAATTTTTGAAGTATTGAATTAAAGTATTGTATGGCGTTTTGTTCTATTACACTATTATGCTTATTCCTGCGAAAAACAGATTTTCGGATTGTCAAAAAGCAAATACAAAAGTACTGATTGTAATACCTTTGGAGTTTCTACTATCATTCGTTAACTTGAGAGCCCCCTGCTGTTGGACCAGTAGACGTTCTTCAAATAAGGCCACGTTATATTATGTGTCAACTTCCAGAGTTCCACGACTTGTTTCAGTGAGACACTTCAGATCTAAATAAAAAACGCAAAAACGAACGCAAGAACATCAATCATTCGTGATGGTTATTTGCACAATATAGACAAAGTTTCTTAAAATTAACTCCATTCAATAATTGAACTTACCATGACAGTTTAAAAAGAATTCTCACAGTAAGGTTTAGTTATGCATGGCCACGCAAGGCCCTCAGTCTCTTCTGACAGACTGATTGCAGCATAATCACTAATCGCGCTGTTATGCATGGCCACGCAAGGCCCTCAGTCTCTTCTGACAGACTGATTCCAGCATAACCAGTTATGCATGGCCACGTAAGCCCTCAGTCTCTTCTAACAGACTGATTCCAGCATAACCACTAGTCTCCCTGTTATGCATGGCCACGCAAGGCCCTCAGTCTACTGATTCCAGCATAACTACTAGTCGCGCTGTTATGCATGGCCACACAAGGCCCTCAGTCTCTTCTTACAGACTGATTCCAGCATAACCACTAGTCGCGATATCCTGGTCACACGTCTCGGATGCTCGTCCAGCTGTTTCACACGATCATTCATATTGATTGGCGGTCACGACGACCTTCTCAGTCTCGAGACTCTGCCCAATGGACTAGCTCCCGGAAAGTCTCCCCCTCGTATACTCTGCTTAGAGGTTGTCGTTCACGACATTCTGCAGTCAAAGCACGTAGCCTTTCGATTTCTCTCTGTCGAGACTGTACTGTCGGCGTATTAACTGCTCGAAATCTGTCCATGTTGATGAGTACGTCCTGGTGAAATGCAAAGTCTGGATCTCTTCCATCTCCCCCTGCAGACTTCGCTCTAGACAATGCCACAAAGAACGCTCCTGGGCTCTTTGCTTCAAACGCATGACTACCTGGATGAATCACGACATATCTAAATGGCTCTCCTTCGCCTACAGTCATCCCTTGGCATTTATGGATCGTCATTCCCCAAGCCAATCGCAGCGGAACCTGCACACGTCTGCAACATACGCAGTCTGTTGCCCTGCTTATCGGTACAATCGGTACAACAGTTGGATCGGTAGCGATGAAAGCTGGTCCCTTGTAGCCAGTAAAGCGCACTAACACATAATCCGGTTGTGGCGGTGGGTCATCCGTCGGTCTGCGTCCATGAAGATAAACAATATCTGCCACGCTGCCGACCGCTCCATTGTATAGACCCCATTCTGCCTTAAGGTTTGCCACGAGCATCACTTTGCTGTCCCTGCAGAGGTAAACGACTTTAAGCAATCCACCAGCCTTGTTGCTGTCAGCCTTCAGCGCGTGCCTTCCATGGTTTACAGCTTTAATTTTTGCTACCGGGTGATCTTGACGTCGATTACATTCCAGCAATTTGCTCTTATTTCGTTCCCATTCAAGTCGGTGCGTTGGGAACACAAAGAGACCCTGCTCATCCATTCTCTGTAACAGTTCTTCACCATGTGTCCTGAGGAGATCGTGCCACTGGAATTTCTGAAGCCACTGAACATGCTCCATCGTAGTGGTATAGTCGCGCATACACGTCAGTACGTCTCGTAGCTGTACTTCTGCCTCGGACTGTCTGACAATCTGAACCAGCTCTACGGCAGTGTCAAAGGCTGTCCACACTAGTCTACCATGATTTGACGGAGCGTTCCGTGATTCCGCTACATAAACAGGTGTGTCCAAAACCGGAGGCAACTGAACGTCATCTCCCATCATTGCCACTACTGGAATTCCTCCCCAGGGTTCCTCTGCAGTTCTTCCTTTGTTCATTGCATATCGTGCGTGCTGTTCCATCCAGCCCATTGTAGTGCGCCCAAACATAGATCGTTCATCTCCAATCAGCACCTTAAGGTTCTCACATCGTTTCTGAATTTTCTCTAAAACAGTTCCTGATGGGATGGTTAGTTCATGACAAGATCTACCTCCCGTTGGTATCGACAAGAACCTGTGCGCCGTACTCCCTTTCACCAAGTATGCAGAATTTCCCGTGGGCGTGATCACTTGAATAGCGTCAGTAACACCACAGACTTGTCTTACTAAGCGCTGTAAACACTTGATCACGTATGATTCCCGGTACCTCCTGTTCCAGACACGACGAGTCGAAGTGGTTGGTAATCATCAGGGTTCTCCATGAAAGTACGTAGCGTGTGTAATACTAAAGCTACGACGAGCTCTGCTCTCCATTCAATGTTAGGGGGCTTACGTCAGGGAGTTCAAGTTCTACATCCCGTGTGCTGTCTTCTTCATTTTCTTCGACGCGATCTTGCAGCCATTTCTTCGGATCTTGGTTGGGTGGCATTTCCAATCTGGTTCTGCTCCAATCATAGTCTTCTCCTCCGTCATCGAACTGGAACTCTCTATCTTCCTGGAGTCGTTGATGCTGACCTGCATACACACCGACCCAGTCTGGTTGGTCTTCCTCTTCATCATCCTCACTGTCCGCTTCTTCATACAGTTCCTCCCTTGGATGTTCAGCTAGCTGCCGAGCCTTCCACACCTTGGCCTTTACGAATGTAGGACACTCATTCGTCAAGAGAAACGCCTCAAAGTGATACTTCCAGGAGTGGTCATCGCTCTTGACCTCTTCCAATGTGAACCAATTGGCCAGTGCAATAACAACATGGTGCGACAAAAGTCTTCGTTTAGTGGCCAAGTTGCGTACGTCGAGCCACCACTTACAACTGGAACTTTGCCATCTCTTGAGGCAAACTCATACCAAGAACATCGATCATCGCATCTTCTTGCGAGATACTTGTCTAGAGGAGTGTTACTGGTAGCAGTGTTACCATTCCGCTCCAGACGTCTTGAGCCTGTCAGGGATAGGTATCTGAAGTTTCTACTGCTTTGCCACAGCTTCAAACCACTCAGCTCAAATGATGCCTCTGGCCCGCTAACATCGCGTCGTCCCACTGTTTTCATGAGTAGCTTTGCACAAATGGATCTTCCAGATACCTCATCGCCTTCCTCTGTAGTATTCACCATGTCTTTAAATAGATCAATGGTGGCTCCCGTAGGTTCGTTGTCCTTACAGGCGTATCCACATACATAGTCTATCACAGCCATGATCTCGTTAGCACTTGGGTCATCTGGAGGTGAGTTGGACAATATCAAGCTGAGATCCCCATTAGCACGCCAAGACTGTAATTGGAAACGCGAATGCTGAACAGGCGAGGGTGGTCACGCGGCAGCTCAAGACGATCAGCTCCATTGTGGTCTTGTACGATTTCAGGTAAATCACGTGCTTCTTTCCCTCGGTGAAATTCTGATCCAAACTCCATTCGACATACTCGCTCGTTTGGCTGCAGACCCGGTTCAGGGTGGCGTGGAGTCTCAAACAGTAATCCGAACAGCAGTGCAGGGCCACTCTATTAACGAGCTGCAAATGATCTTCTAATATCGCTTCTTGAGTTTGCAGCTACATCCATCAACATTATCACAAGCGGATCTTGGCTATGTGACACTGGCTCTGCAGTACCTTCTGGTGGCGGCCAAAGTTCTTTTCTAGGATCACCGTTGTCGTCTTTACCAGCTGGATGCGAGGCAGTCATTGCAAGATTATCCTCTACCCAGTCACTTAGTCGCCTGACATACTCGTCATCATTGCATCCGTCTTCACGAGCATTCTGCAGTAGCTGGTGCGGTTCCCGGTCCTCTCTCCAACTCAGCTGATGCCAATGAATCTGTCCTCTAGACTTGGCCAAAAACAGGCTCTAGAACCCTCTGATGATAGCTCTGTGTCCGCATGTCAAAGTACGCGACAACAATGTGCGTGTTCTCCTGCACAGCTTTGAAACGCGCGTTACTATTCTGCGAGATCGACCCTTTCACCGGTGGTTTCGAAAATGTACATTTCCAAAAGTCTTCTAAGCGGTGGGAAGTAAAACTCTGCACAGCTACCCGTCATGAAAAAGGAAGGTAACCCACGTTTCTCATTCACCATGAACTCGACCAAGGCTTGTAGTTCTCTGCGTCGCTGATGCCAGTACTGGCTTGTGCCACGAAGACTTGCCCCAAAGTAAAGAAGTTTGTTAGCAATGGTGTTGTCACCTCTTGCCAGCCGCTCTTGTAAATCAGCAACGGTAATGTGAGGATCTCCTAACTGCTGATCGACAAAGTATCTGCTCTGCTCCAGTGCCCTTTTCCTCAGAATCATGTTGTGCACCACGAACTTCCACACTTTGTGTTTCGAGAATCTTCCATCCTGATACCACAACAAGTGCTCGGCCCATTCATGGAGAGATGCACACGTTCTCTGTCGATTAACATGGTAATCACCCTCTCCAGTGGGAAATAAACAGGGAAATGCCATGGAGAAAAATATGGTGTGGTAAACTCTGACGCCGGCGTCGTATCTGTGGTTGGCCATGGAATCAACGGTATCTGCGATGGTCTTGCACTGATATTCTCGTTATTTTCTACTGGTCTTCCTTCAGTCACAATGCAGTTTACAGCCGCCTCAATCTGTGCTTCTACATTTACACCTATAAATAGTGAAGCATTCAGACGTTATACATTGATGAAAACAAATTGCAATGTAACAAAATAATATCCTGGGGGGGGGGGGGAGGTAGAGGGAGGTTAGTTAATTTTAGATTTCGGTCAAAATTGGCGTGGTTTAGCATCCAGATGGCAACACGCGTATGAACGAATCCAGGTGCCATCACACTGAGGCGTAAGCAAATTGAACTACATAAGTTGCTTTAGATGCATTCCATTAGGATTGTGAACCAAGAAGAGCAACACGACAATTTTCAATAAAACTATTATTGCTAGATTGCTAGAATTGACCCCGAAAAGGTATTGATTTGGTAAACATTTTCTGATAAATGTTTCCGGTAGGAGCGTCAAGTACCATCCCTGCCTCAAAAGTCCATGTGGAGAAGATTATCTCAGTCCCAGGCGTTACTAACGTTACAACCCAAATACAACAAGAAGCCTACCAGAATGCATGGAAAGCATGAGTGGCGCAGTACTTAAAGCGCTTGCCTCTCGCCTCTGTGCACCAAGTCTCGTAAGTGATAAAAAAAAATATGATGAATGACTCACCAGGCTCAGGAAGGAGAATCCCTGACACGGTCTCATCGTCCTCGTTTTCCACATTTCCAGTATCTACTGCGCTGGTGCAGGCCCTTGATCATCTCCATGCTGCGTCTCCATAAACTCAACAGTCCTTAGATCTGGTAGCTCGCCGTCAAACCGGTAGGCGCTGAATGCGGCCGTCGTCTATAGTTATGTCCCTGTAAGCAGGATTATTATTCTTAAGCCATCGGATTGCACGCTCTACTTTATGCCTTCTCACTCTGAAATCCTTGTGGGTGTCATCCTTTCCTTGCCTTCTCACTCGGATTATTTCACCTCCGTTGGTAAGCGGGTAAAATACTAGCGGGTTCTTGCACGGCCTGTGGAAATGCTATGCAATGTCCTTTGGCTGCTATACCCCGTGCTTTAGCAAGTGCACGCGTATAGCGGGAGCAATCCTTGCAATCAGCATCTGCTCAGCATCACTTAGACCATTTAAATCATCGGGAACATGTCCAGGGTCCATGTTGTTCTCGTGTGACCACATCTTCGGCAGGTGCTTGTCACTCTTACATCTTTTGCACACGTTGTTTTTCAACTGCAACCTTCGTTCTTTGCATATATCACACAGCCCAAAGCTATATGTCATCTGTTCAACTTCAAATGAACGAATTGCTTGATAGGCTACTTCTTCCTGTTGTGTTGATCCGAAAGGTGGGGGCTGTGGTAGGTCACCAATAGCTTCAAACAACCGCTGTTCCTCTTTCACTATTCTTGTACGGTTTCGACGATGACGCCTTCGATAGTCACCACGTGATTCTTGGTTACCAGCTGGTGCATACTCGTACTTCACACCAACAACTCTTGCCCGTCCTATCAGGTTGTGATCTTCTATCTCGTCTTCCGCTTCATCGCCCTGATCGTGCCTCGCCTGTGCATCGTTTTCAGTGGCGAATTGCTCGTGACCCTCATCTAGAGTAAAATAAAAAAAAGGTTAATTCTGCTCCTTTTTTCGCCAGACTGTTCCAGATTTTTGTCCCATCATAATAAACAACAAATAATCCGACACCTTGTGGACGCCAAATTTAAACTAGCAGACATTGCTTGTTCCTGAATTCTCAAGGAAAATCGAAAGTAGATTTTGTGTAAAATTATTATCTCTAAGAAACGGGTCTTATTCAGAGGTTTTTAAAGAGCCAAGGAAATCTTCAGTTTTAAACATACCAGATGAGATTATACCGGTATGGCACATTTATCTGGCAAGATATTTGTTTTCTCCAAAAAGACATAACTTGCCGTTAGACACTACTAGGGGTCTATTACTAGTAGTTTCTGGTGAGAGCCCTTGCCTATGCCACGGTTCACTAGTATCGATTTACACTAACAACATATTGCCAATATTCACCTAAACCAGAGAACATAATGAGTTGGGCTGAAGCATTCTTCTTTCGTTTATTTACATTCTTATTTCCACGTATAATGTTTTGGGGGGCTTTATTTTAATTTTTACCTTCGACATTCCTGGCAGCATTTGTGTCAACCACAGTTTCGACGCTACCTCAGAGCCTTGCTCTGTCATCAATCCTTGAAGAAGATTAAAATCAGACAAACAACATGGTGAGGCAAGTCAGGCATGCATAATATGTAGACAATTTGAGAAGGGAAAGAGACAGCATGTAGGTGGGTACGGAGGACAGGTCAGGTGTCTATATTTTAATGTTTACCTTCAACATTCCTGGCAGTATTTGTGTGAATCTGAGTATGAACGACTATGTCAGAGCCTTGCTCTTCCGTCAATCCTTCAAAAGATTAAAATCAGACAAACAACAGGGTGAGGCAAGCCAGGCACGCATATAGACAACATGTGCGGGAAAGAGACATCAGATAGGTGGTTAAGGAGAATGGGGGGGGGGGGGTGCGGAAAAGAGACAGCAGATAGGTGGGTAAGGAGAATGGGAGGATGCGGGAAAGAGACAGCAGATAGGTGGGTAAGGAGAATGGGGGGGGGGGGGGGGGTGGGGTGCAGGAAAGAGACAGCAGACTGTTAAAGAAATTACAAAGCGTTGGGGTATTCGGAAAATTCCTTAAATTAGTAGCATCAATGTATACAACCGATTAATCAGCAGTAAAACTAGGTGACACCGTAACCCCAGGTTTCGAGTGTAAAACCGGCGTGAAGCAGGGATGTATGATCAGCCCCACCCTATTTAATCTTTACTTACATGATTTACCCGACTTACTCAATCAACAGAATAATGAGATGTAAAATTAGACGAGAGCCCATTGAGTTGCCTCATATATGCCGATGATCTAGTGATATTCTCAAAATCGGAACGTGGCTTACAAAGATATTTGCATGTAGTCGAAACTTTTTGTGAGGAATCAGGTCTGAAAGTGAATATAGAAAAGACAAAACTACTTATTTTCAATAACAATGGTAAAACAATGAATAATTATAGTTTCTCTCTCGATGGAAGGAGACTTGAAAATGTTAAATCGTATAAGTATTTAGGCTTACAGATGTCAGCATTTGGAAATTCACACTCGCCAAGCACGAACTCAAGAAGACAGCTCTCAAAGCTCTTTTTAAGTTCAAAAAGAAATGGGCGATTTTTCCGATCGAAACCAAAATTAACGCTTAGACTTTTTGATGCACTGATATTACCCATACTCCTTTACGGCAGCGAAATATGGGGAATAGAAACCGCTACCTCAAATGATAAAGAACCAATGGAACAAGTACATACTAAATTCTGCAAAATGTTGCTAGGAGTTAACAAATATGCAAGTAACAACGCATGCAGAAGCGAACTTGGAAGATTTCCGTTAAGGACACAAGCACAGATAAGGTCCCTAAACTTCTGGCTTAAACTTGCCAGCCCTAGTACTTCCCCAAAACTATCTAAAATTGCTTACCATGACTGTCAGAACTCAGAAAACAAAGCATTTGGAGCACGAAAGTAAAAATCGACTGAACCAGATAGGATGTGCAGAAATCTGGCTCAACCAAGACAGATCGGAGAAAACACCAGCTTAATTGGGCAAACTATTAAACAACGAATCAAAGATATTGAAATTCAGACATGGCTAGGCGAGATCCACAATGACTGCAGAAAAGAGAGCAACCAACAAAATAAGTTAAGAACGTTTAGGAAATTTAAGATCTCTTACGATTTGGAACCCTATCTTAATCAAGTCCCCAATATTAAACACAGAACTGCATTAACAAAATTACGAATAAGTAGCCATAAACTAGAAATCGAAGTCGGGCGACACAAGAAGCCATATCAAAAAGTAGAGGAAAGACTTTGCCGTTTATGTTGCAATGGAGAAATAGAAGATGAAAAACACTCCTTATTAAATTATAGTTATTTTAAAATTGAACGGAATAAACTTTTCAAACAGATAGAGCAGTCATCAGACAATGAGCTCTTCCTCTTACTGATAAATCCACCTGAAAACTTAAGCAAAATTATTTCAAAGTATATTTGTAATGCATTTACTGCAAGACAGAATTTTCTTTCCTTTTAATGGCCAATAGCAGCATATCCTAAATCGCAGTATATCCTAATGTTGTTTTTGCTTTAATTATTTTATTAATTTATTGGAATTACACCGATGTAAATTTAGTCATTTACAAAGTGCCAATAAAACATGTCTATGTCTATGTCTATGTCTATGTCTATGTCAGCAGATAGGTGGGTACAGAGGACGAGGGAGGTGTCTGTATTTTAATGTTTACCTTCAACATTCCTGGCAGTATTTGTGTGAATCTCAGTATCAACGACTATGTCAGAGCCTTGCTCTTCCATCAATCCTTCAAAGATTAAAATCAGACAAACACAGGGTGAGGCAAGTCAGGCATGCATATAGACATCAGATAGGTGGGTAAGGAGAATGGGGGGGGGGGGGGGTGCGGGAAAGAGACATCAGATAGGTTGGTAAGGAGAATGGGGGGGGGGGGGGGGGGTTGCAGGAAAGAGACAGCAGATAGGTGGGTACAGAGGACGAGGGGGTGTCTATATTTTACTGTTTACCTTCAACATTCCTGGCAGTATTATGTGAATCTCAGTATCAACGACTATGTCAGAGCCTTGCTCTTCCATCAATCCTTCAAAATATTAAAATCAGAAGAAACAACAGGGTGAGGCAAGTCAGGCATGCATATATGCATATAGACAGCAGATAGGTGGGTAAGGAGAATGGGGGGGGGGGGGGTGTGCGGGAAAGAGACAGCAGATAGGTGGGTAAGGAGATGGGGGGGGGGGGCTGCGGAAAAGAGACAGCAGATAGGTGGGTAAGGAGAATGGGTTTGGGGGGGAGGGGGGGCTGCGGGAAGAGACAGCAGATAGGTGGGTAAGGAGAAGGGGGGGGGGGGGGGAGGAGGAAAGAGACAGCAAATAGTGGGTACGGAGGATGGGGGAGGTGTCTATATTTTAATGTTTTTTCAACATTCCTGGCAGTATTTGTGTGAAACTCAGTATCAACGACTATGTCAGAGCCTTGCTCTTCCATCAATCCTTCAAAAGATTAAAATCAGACAAACAACAGGTGAGGCAAGTCAGGCATGCATATAGACAGCA